>CAICTM010000893.1:0-43571 GCA_903772945.1 Seminavis robusta | reverse complement strand
GCCATGCATCACTCTGGCAGGCGCATGAAGGTCAGTCGTTACATATTTCATTACGTGTGCAGATTGAAATGCAGCCAGGCTCAACTTCCTGCCTTCGTTGGCTGCTTTTAAACAAGAAAGCAGTGAAGAGCAGCCAGCCATGACACGGCGTTCATGATCTTCGAAACAACTAGTCACCACTGATTGTCCAGAAGGTTAGAAGCAAGTCCCGGATCCTGACAAGTCATCTATATCGCCAATCCATTCAATCATATCATGCAAAAACTTGCTTGTTTCGTGGCTGATCGGTTGGTTGGTTGGATGGCTGCCTTTGTGCTGAATGGCAAGGTCCCATGCATGTCCTGTCCGTTGTTGGCTGCCACCCTTGTCAGCTATCTGTGTTGCTTTCTACTGTTTGTTGTAGCTTGGCAGCCTCTTCCTTCTCCCTTTTCCTTTTTAATTTGCGCTGCTTCTTCAACCACTTTTTCAGCCTTCTTAGATTGCGCTCTTGGATGGTTTCGTTGCTGACGGCCAAATTGACACCACCGCCCCAACCACCCGCTCCGACCTTTTTCGTTTGACCGGTGGACTCATCTACCACCACTTTGTCGCCAATCCCTTCGATGCGCTTGTTCCGTAGTTTTTCTCCTAAAACACCACACAAACAGTAATTGAATAAGATGGGAGCCGTGTGAGTGGCAGGGTAGTAGCATGAAAAGTACCATCCATTGGAACTACGGTAGACACGGACCTCTTTCTCCAATTTCTTCATGCGACTTTGAGATTGCCCATTGCATCACGTGATAGCCACCGATCACTGGGAGTGTAAAGTAGACGAACCCCATCACTGCTCGGCCCCACGGTGGCAAGGGGTATCGGAATCCATTGTGGACGTAATTCTTGAGCCGTTCATGCCTTCTATGGAACGAAGCATAGGTGTTCATTAACCAAGTGCCTTGCTGCTGTGACATCCTCTGATTCTGTTACTAATCTACGTTTGCTCTACTTCTCTCCTCAATGTCTCACCAATCACCAACACCATTGCGGAGTGCCGGTAGCTTTCAGAATAATAAATAAAGACTAAAGTGGAGGAAGGGAAGAGACTTGCTTGATGACAGTGAGTGACGTCAAAATAAAAAAATTGAAACATGTATGTTAGATCTACACTGTATTTCGCAAACCCCACACGGCAAATCCGAGATCTTTTCTCTTTACTCCCAACCCTATCGATCTTTGAAACAAAAAATTTGGGCCACGCTCCAAAGACTTGCCACTCTTGTTGGGTATTGTGATCATGCGGAAGAAGTCTGTCAAGAGGTGTGCTCGTCCTGTTTGCCAGAGGATAGAGACAGCGCATATCTTAAGAGCTGAAATCCCGAAGAGCATAACAGTGATGAGCTCTACAATGGCAATGACATCCAGGAGCAGCCATGGAAGTGCGGGAGCACAATCTGATAGCGACAAGTTGTGTCATCCCTCTCATCCCAACCCGGAACAATCGTCCCAGAAGGCAGAGGCATCACACAATCAAACTGAGAGACTTGCCCTGCTATTTATCCTCATTCTGGTCTTGATCCTCTCGGGCGGCAGCCGCTTTGAACCATTCACGGTTTACCTGAAGCATAATATCAACCAACACGGGAGCAACTCCATTCGAGGCACTGCTCTTGATACTTCCTCTTCCTCGTCTGCTCCGTCAAAGCCCAAAGTCTGCCTGGATGTTCAAATCAATGACGACATACATGTCCGGTACACACCCGACGCCGACATGGAATCGGAACAATGTCTTGTCTACCATGAGCCATCCCCCTACATTGATCTCATCATGAAGACTGTCGTAGGCTTTCCCAACCATGGCAAATGCAATCTGATTGATGGTTGCAAAACGGCGCTGCCCTACACTCCCGAGGAACGGAACTACGGCAATGACTGGCCGCCCTATGGATACACCATGGTGGGATACAAGCGTCTTGAAAACTTTCGAGCTGCCATTGAAGAAGTCAATCGCAACCAGATTCCTGGGGCGATTATGGAATTGGGTGTTTGGAGAGGTGGTTCCATGATTATGGCCGCCGCTGTCTCCAACGATGCTCAGTATCCACGCAATTTGTGGGTCGTCGATGCATTTGAAACCTTGCCTCCTGGGACGTACGCTGGTGCCTCGGACTATCTCGCCACAACCGAACAAATGGTGCGAGACAACTTTGACTTCTTTCACGTCTTGAGCGATCGCGTCTACTTTGTCAAGGGCATGTTCCAAAACACGGCACCCGCACTGAAATTCAATGATGATTTGGGATCCATTGCGGTGTTACGTGTGGATGGGAATTTCTATGATTCGTATCAATCTTCCATGTACAGCTTGTATGCAAAGGTTCCGGTGGGTGGGATTGTCATTTTCGATGATGTCTTTAGCCATCCCGATGTGTTGAAGTTTTGGCTTCATTTCAAGCAGGACCAAGGGATCACCGAAAAGATCAACCGCATTGATCGGCATTCCGCTTGGTTCCGGAAAACAAGAGACGTTGAAATTGATATGACCAGGATGAGGGGACCAGAGAATCGTGCGAGTTGAAATGGGCTCATGGATATGAGTGAGGCAGTCTGATCTGATCAGGAATGATTCAATCAATCCGCTACATCATTCGGGGGCAATTAATTCATGAAGTGTGACAACTATTGCAGACTGAAGCTTGCTTAGAATACCGACTCCTGCCCATCACCCGCTCTTGTTGCTGCAAATTGCCACATTACAATACAGAAAATCATATCACCAGCTTCCGTAGATAACTTCCCTACTCTAGCTTTTAGTCGAAATCCCGAACAAGCGTACGGTACTACAGCTAGCGACGTCCTTGCGCTTATTGGCTAAGGCGACGAGGCAACGAGCCTCAATCCTGGATCTGCCATGGTTGCGACTGCATCACAATCGAAAGCCTGTGGCGACAAGAATTGAATCACCATCCTCTCTTCCCTTTCATCCTCTTTGAAGTTGATGCTTCCATGCCACAGATTAAAGGGAACAATACCCCATGAGCCATGAGTGGTGGTGCCCTTTGTAGTTCCTGGTTTTCTCGCAAGTTGATCGTTCCATACATGCTCCTATCAAATGGACAAAGTCGATAAAAATGACAATGAACACGTTCCTTTGGCTGCGGCTACAATAGCTCCAATGGCTCTTTCGAGCAAGTGGATCAGGGAACAACTGGGAGTGCCAGGCCAATGCTTCAATATGATAGATTGATGAAACAACTGCAACCTTTGAGTCAGCGAACCAGATCCGGTCGAAGGTTGCCGAGGAGAGCACCTTGTTACTTACATTCTAGCCAGAGCCCGCTGTTTGCTAGCTACCCGTGATACTTTTCCACGCCACTGTTACGGGCCTAGTGGTGAAAGCGTTTGGCCGTGTTTTGCTTTCCACGGTGGTCTTTTCAGATGCAACACAGCCATCATATCGGCCTCCTTCAACCGCAGGCCAGTGACTGGCTACGCCGTCTAAAAGCACACCTCTTCTATCCTCTTTTTGACACTGGTCGTTTTACTATTTTATTCATTCGTTTTGGATACATTCATCATTGTGGGAAAGGAATACTTTGAAAGCAGTCGTCCGCACCCGATCTCATTTCTCGGAACACCGGAATAAACTCTGGAAAGTTGATTGCTGATGAACTGCAAGTTCTCGTCATCAGTTCTTGTGATCCCGATGAGCGCTGTATTTGCCATCCCCTAGGAACGTATGGAATGACACGTACAAGCTCATCACGAGAAGACTGCGAGTAGCACCAGCCTTGGCGACCGTCGACCAAGGCTGAGGTTTCGCTTTGGAAGCATGATCTATGAATGCTTCCCAGCCGGAACCAAACCCAGCACCCCAGCCTAGCAAGCACACATAGGACGGCACCGGCTCTTCTTGATGCAGAAACCTCATTCCGGAGTACAGCCCAAGTCCGTAGAGACCACCAGCCACTCCGTTGCGGACCAAGAACTGGATCGGTGCTGCAATCGCTGTAACTCCCATTCCTATCCCCGCGCCGGAAGCAATTGCCAGCACCGGTGAAACATAGACTGGATCCGGCATGCAGTCGGAGGGATCATTCTCTGGCTTTACTGGTTTCACGGGTGCTTCCGTTTTTTGTTTCTTTTCTGGTTCATTCCATGGCCACATTGTTGTTGCTTGTGATTTCTCTCTGTGTTGTCTTTTGTTTAGGTTTGTTTTGCTTTTGTTTTGCTTTTGTGCTTTAGGTTTTCTTAGGTTTGCTTTTGTTTTGCTTTTGCTTTGTTTTGCTTTGTTTTTGTGAGCAGGTGCCCCCGTGAACCTTACGATACGGCACGACTCGACTCGACTCGCAGGCGCAACGGGATGGAAAATCATTCAATCATTCGTTTGCAGGACGTCACGTGCTTGCAGACCCCCTCATGCACGAAATGCCACAGTACCATAGTACCGTTAATAGATTACGGGGGCCCCCAAAATAAAGGGGCGAAAAGATCCTATCGTGCTGGACCCAAAAAGCACCACGATCTTTTGATCAACACAAAGCACAAAGAAAGACGAGGCCCGCCACCATCAAGCAAGGAAGCCATCGTCAACGACCAGGACCACTCTCACTCTCTACTAGCTAGTAGAAAGAAAGGCTGGCACTCGCAGCACGTCCGACTGGAAGAGGAAGAAGAAGAAGAGAGAATCGGATGATGGATTTGGAAGCGTACATTCAAAAATACAAGGGCGAGACCCGCTTGCAGCGCTTGCTCCACATTGGCAAGGTGGCCCAAGATGCCTCGTTGGTGACGCAGGCGTATGAACTGGCAGAGACCCAAATGAAGGAAGATGGAAATGTTCTTCGATACAAGGAGGTCTTTGGAGATGGTAAGCACATGCACAAGAGCAGAGATGAATTTGTTTATTTTTATCATAATCCTGAATTTGTCTATTTTTATATTTTTATTATTACAGAAAATGGCCCGAGTCCGTCGCATCCTCGTGCTCGCAGTGGCAATGTGGTGTACGATCACGACTTTTTGGTGGAAACCGACGCCCGCAACCGAGGGACTCGTGACATGTTGACGGGACGTTTGCACACGGCCCAGGCGCACTTGAACAAGGAAGCCATCCGGACGGCCTACTTGGCATTGGCCGAAGCCGACGTGTTGCGGGGAGATTTGACTGAAGCCTATCATGCCGCATTGCGGGCCAAAGACTACTGTACCAATCGACAGCAAACCAGTCAAGTCTCCTTTTTGGTACTCGAATTGGCCATTCACTTGCACAACTACAATCAGGTCCGCGATTTTACATTCAAAGTGCAGCACACGCTCTTGCCGGGCGGAAGCAGCAGCAGTGACGCGCACAACACCACTGCCACCACGACAAACAATATTGCCGACCGTCTGCTCGTGGCAAGTGCCTTGGAACGATTGGCCCATGGAGATTTTCCAAAAGCGGCTGCCAAATTTCGACAAGTCTGTGCCACGTCCGGTGCTGGTTGGGATACGCTCATTGCTCCCGAGGACATTGCCACCTACGCGGCCGTCACCAGCATGGCATCGGCATCTCGCAAGGTGCTGCAGGAATGGATTGAACACCCGGAAGCTCTGGAATTTTTGGCACCGCCCCTCCAGGAAGCCTTATTTCAGTTGGCATCCCGGGCCAATTACGCAGCGGCGTGGAAGCATTTGCAAGAATTTACACCCAACTTGCAGT
This sequence comes from Seminavis robusta, assembly GCA_903772945.1. Taxonomy (NCBI): domain Eukaryota; phylum Bacillariophyta; class Bacillariophyceae; order Naviculales; family Naviculaceae; genus Seminavis; species Seminavis robusta. The sequence continues at coordinate 37,891 of CAICTM010000893.1, read as the reverse complement.
TGGATCTCTTTTTGGCGCCCCATCTCGACAAGATTCTTCCCAAAATTCGAGAAGCCTGTATTTTGGAATACTGGATCCCGTACCAGCGGGTATCGCTCGCCAAAATGGCACAGGATTTGGAATTTGCTGCGGCCAATGACAGCAACAACTCGTCGTTGGTGAGCGTCATTGAACGCTTGATGCGTCAGGGAGCGTTGCGGGATTGTCGGATGGATTGTCGGACCCAATCCTTGATTCGTGATACCCCGTCATGCAACAAGACCCGTCGCAAATTGCAAAACATGGGCCAACAGGTGTTGGATGATACCTATGCCATGGTCATTCGATTGGCGTGTGTGGAGAGTGACCTGGTGGTGATGGACCCACAGCAACAAAACAGCAAGGGACGTCGTGGAAATCGTGGTGATGGCTATGGAGATGAAGATGACGACATTGATGATGCCATGGATAGTGACGACGATACTCCCATGGTCGATGTGGGAGGTGGACCAGCCATTATTGGAGATGACGAACCTCCCGAGATGGGGGCCCAAAACCCAGAAGACTTGTATTAATTTGGCAAGTTGGGATACCACAGGAAAAAGACAACAACCTGCATGCACACATGGAACCGTACGACTCGCAAGAGAAAACAGCACAAATACGACAAATGATGACAAAAAGAGACGCTTTGGAACTGGTCCTTCGCGCGAGGCGTGAAATGAAAACGGTTTCTGGTGTTTTGTCACATGGATCAGAACTAAAACGTAGATCCATTGGTTTTGAAAGGCTAGCTAGATGTGGGTCTAGAGTAGGGAAGATTTAGTATTCATGAAAGTCATTTGGGACTGGGCATAGGCCTAGGGCTTCGTGGGATCAGGGGCATCAAAGGACCAACACGAGGGGGGAATTTTAATTTGTAGGATCCGCGGGGTCAGAAATGAGTGGCTTTGAACAACGGCAGCGGTGGTCTACCAAGACAGCCCTGCGACGAGGTGGGTGCGGAGATATGATCCCTCGAGCTGAGAGACCGACAAGATGGTTCTTCTAACACGGTAGTCTGGAAGTCTATGTTGGATATTTCATCGATTTCCACAATGACAGCACGATCTGTAGTAAGCAGGTGACTAAACACGTGTTTTTTGACGAAGCAAGCCATTGTGACACATACGGTCTGTATGCTGGCTACAAAGTTCAGAAATGGTAGACTCTCATCAAGCAACTAATAACACTAATTCATTGACAGCGCACATGTAGGACTCAACGCTGGCTTTTCTCACAAACAAATTGCAATTGGTGCTACCTTCCGTCCTCTTCCACACACAAACAACAATTCCACATGTCACAGGCTGCAAGGTTACGCATGCTTCTTGTTCCTACTAGCAGCTGACTTCAAACTACCTTTGAGAAAAACCTGCACAACCGCAATGGTCAAGACAACCCCAGGGAAAGCCTTTACAAAGAGACTAAATGCTGTAAAAAAGGACATGGCAGTCTTGATTGTGTCTGTGTCATTGACCCGCGGATATGGCTGACCTGAAGCAATGAACCTAGCACAGTTGGCCTGAACAATTTCAGAGACTGGCCCCAGAAAGTCACAGAGAGGCTTCCACCCATCTTTTGCTCGAAACACAAGAAGGTTCTCTCGGTTCACAGTCTTCATCACTTCCTCATTCCAAGAATCATAGAAGGCAGGCAATTTTTCATGCTCATACATTGGAAGGTCAACACCAGCATAAGAACCTTCCAAAAATTCAATGGTATGGGATGCTCGAGGAAACCAGCTCAGTGGAATACTACTCAATAGGCGTGGCAGCTGAAGAATGGTGTTCACCATACTCTTGGCCCATTGCTTTCCTGCTTTGTCTCCTTCTTCACTTCTTACTGTCAGAATGACCTTAGCTTTGGGATATCGATTGATTTGTTCCTTGTATTTGAAGGCTGTCGGCATATCCACAGTGGCATTGAACCCATGGCTTGCCATGTCATTCATGATCTCATCAAATGAGAGTGATTTCTGCACAAGATGCTGATGCCACAACTCTTCCTTCCCATTGGTTTCAAGAAGTTCTATCATGTGATGACACTTGTAGCCCAACATATCCATGGCTGTTTTGAAACTGGCAGTTCCTGTTCTTGGTAGACCAGCTCCAATGACCATCATTGGCTGCGGTGGCCCCGAGTACTCATCGACATTGGCCCCTCCTTTGAGGAGGTGTTGGATTGCACCAGCAGGATTGTGTTCGAAGCGGTTTGGCACCGTCTGCCATTGACTCGAGTCAACATGGGAAGCAGCGAGTGATCCCAAGGATCGAAACAGAACCAGGAGGTGGAAGAAGAGCTTCATGGCTACCGTAGCGATCTCTGAGCTTGGACCTTCAGGGAAAATAATGAGAGATGTAAATCGTACCGGTACCACAACTACAGGTGTGCGCTTTCATTCCATCGAGCGATACTCATTTCGAGTGGCATAATAATAGCTAGCCAGCTAGATCTCGCAACGACATGATTTGGTGACTACATCCACCCCGGATATGGTACCGGTACCTGTACCGGTAGCTGTCGTACCAAAATGATACAGAGTACTCAGTAGGGCATTTCCATCTAAAGGGCACTCAGATGGTTGAGAAACAATACGGTAGTGACAAGAAGCACAAGTGAACGTTAGGCATTGCTTTTACCAGCAGAAGCTCCAGCAGAATGGCTGGATTGGTTGGTTGATGGTTGTTGCCGCTGTGCCAAGTAGCTGCCAAGCTCATGCCTCTTGCCGTTGAATGGGGAAAGGCAATCTTTGTTCTTTGTTGTTCACTCGGTTTTTGAAGTCGACACGATAAGCATCCCGGGGAGAATGTACTATGACCGAGTAAAGAACAGTACAGCTGTAGAGAATTGAATTGTCTAATCTACTCCAAAGACAGTAACGGTTGCTACCGGTACATAAAGATCTAGTCCCAATTTCCGAGAGCTTCTCGGCTTCACAGAGTGACAGTCACACACCCCACACCACGGACCGTGGTGTCGGAGTGTCGCAGCAGCCTTGATGAGCTCTTGACTCTTGATGTCATTTATTCATCCTCGACAAGTTCGACAACGCTGTATTTGACCAGAATCTCTTTCACCGCCCTTACCTAACGCGGTCGAGCGCAAGTAATCGATCATGAAGTTCCTCTTGTTCCTGGTGGTGCTGGCGCTAGTACTGTCTGTGGCTGCGCTCGGTGGTCTTGGCGAGAGGAAGAAGAATATGGACCGATTTGACCATTCCGCCATTAGAGTCATTCGAAATGCTTTGAGTGGCGGAATGGGGGCTGTCCAGTACACAGGGCCACCCCAACCTCTCCTCGTCATTGGAGCTGGTTTACCCAGAACAGGCACTGCTAGTCTCAAAACAGCACTGGAAATGTTGGGACTCAGATGTCATCACATGATGGAGGTGGTTGAGACAAAGGGGAAGATAGATTTTTGGCATCAGCATCTTGTGAAGAAATCTATTGGCTTTGACAAAGTCCTCAAAGACTTGGCCAACGATGGGTTCAATGCCACTGTGGATATGCCGGCAGCATTCAAATACAAAGAACAAATGAAACAATATCCGGAAGCTAAGATTATTCTTTCAATCAGAAGTGAAGAAGGAGACAAGGCAGCAACAAAGTGGGCCAACAGCATGGTGAATACTATTCTCAATGTTCCTGCAATGTGCCGAGATGTCCCTTTTCGTTGGGTAGCAAAAGTCATCCAAGCTGCGGAATATTTCGAAGGTTCTTATGGTGGTGTTGACCTTCCCATGTATGAGCCTGAGAAACTACCTGCCTTCTATGATGCTTGGAATGAGGATGTCTTGAGAACTGTGAACCGGGAGAACCTTCTTGTGTTTCGAGCAAAGGATGGGTGGAAGCCTCTCTGTGACTTTCTGGGGCCAGTCTCTGAAATTGTTCAGGCCAACTGTCTCAGTTTCATTGCTTCCAATGAGCCCTATCCACGCACCAATGACACTGCTAATATCCTGCGTGCAATTTCAAATGCCCGAATGATCATTTGGGTTTCCAAATCCATGCCTGCATTTTTGGCGGTTGCGATTGCGTGGATGATGAACCGGAACCGTTTTGCAAGGAAGAAGAGCGACTAAATAAATGAAGCATCCTCTAGCTATAGTCTGAGTTAGAATATTAATATGGGTGACAGGGCAGACTGCCGCGGGTCCTTGTGTTGCTCCGGATTGGACGTTCATTTTGTTCCCGTGTTTGGGCTGCATGCGCCCTCCTCCTTCTGATGTAGGGGCCTTTGGTCGAATGCCGGGAGATCACAATACCTCTTTTTGAAAGATTCAAAACAGTAACATATACCGTACTGGTACTTGTATGTCTGTGAAAGATCGCTGGAAACTTGCATTACTAAGTCTTAGACCGTGTCTTTCCGTAGAGACGAAGGGATGGGGCCGCTTTTCTGCGCACTCGTAGCCGCTATCAGTACCGGTAGCTGGTAGCTACCGGTAGCGAGGTAAAAGTGTATCCACGTCTCATTTTCAGATGTTAAGACGCACATTTTATCACAAAATTCCAACTTCTCGTTCTCTTGGCAGGGCTTGTGCCTTTTAAGGCTTGTGCCCTGGACCTCTGTGGAAACTCGAGTCGTGCTACTTTTCGTCTCCTAAATCCTTTTGATCGTCTCCTATTTAATGGATTTCGTCTCCTAAAAATAGGAGACGAAACGGATCGTCTCCTAAATCTTTTGTCTCCTCTTAAAACGTCTCCTATTTTCAACGGATCGTCTCTTATTCTCAACGGATCGTCTCTTAAGTGTACCATGTAAACTGTATGGTATCCAGGGTTCGCTAACCAGTAATTTTGGTTATTGGTTTTGGTTACTGGTTGACTGGTTATTAACCAGTCGGATCAACCAAAACCACTAACCAGTCAATACCATTGGTTATTGGTTGATCAACCGATAACCAGTAACCAGTACATTTTCGACTGGTTGATTTGACTGGTTACTGGTTGATTTCGACTGGTTATTGGTTGAATCGACTGGTTGATTTCGAACTTCGAGTTGTTGATTCTACCGGTATTGGTTGATTCGACTGGTTGATTCGACTGGTTGTCTAGGTATTTGCCTCCAAGATAGCTACCGTCCGGCTGTGTTTTGTCCTTCGAGCAAGGTAGTTACTGTCCAAGCAAGTAGCTACTGTCCAGGCTGTTTGTCGTTAATGAGGAGCTTGTGGAGGACATCACTTCTGAAATGATGGAAAAACTTGAGTTTTACTCTAAGGAAGAGGAGAAGGTGCGGAAGATGAGAGAAAAAGGGATGCGGCATCCTAGGGTGTGCACAGGGAATTGCATGGGGTGGAAGCAAACTACACACAAGTCTTGCACTGCATGTTGGGACTACATGAACTTGATTGGGGCTATGGCAACCTAGGCAACTGCATGGGGTGGAAGCAAACTCACACAAGTCTTGCACTGCATGTTGGGGCCTAGATAATAACCACTGGTTCAACAGTGGTTATTGGTTAATCAACCTATAAATAACCTATAACCAGTGGTTGATCAACCAATAACCATTAACCAGTACCCTAGTTTGACTGGTTGATCAACCATTAACCAATAACCAGTACCCTAGTTTGACTGGTTGATCAACCATTAACCAATAACCAGAACCCTAGTGACTGGTTAGCGAACCCTGATGGTATCGTCTCCTAAATCTTTCGGATCATCTCCTATTTCGAAAATTTCGTCCCATAATTGGAATGTCTCCTACTGAATCGTCTTTTAAATATAGGAGACGATTGCTTTCGTCGCTTAAATCATTTCGATCGTCTCCTATTCCTCGGTGTATCGTCTCTTAAGTATTTTGCCACGAATGACGTTTCCACAGAGGTCCTGAAGTACCGGTACGGTACGATGTACCTTCTGTCCAGTAAATCATTTATCATACCGTAGAAGTGGCACGGGTCAACCTTGACCGCTTTCTACTATCATACTAGTATTCTTACCATACTCAACTGCTTTCAACCGCTTTCGACAATCTTCAGCCGCCTTTTTCAGCCTGCAAACGCCCTTTTACCTCCTGTTTACCAATTTTTACCATCTGTTTTACTACACTGGCCAAAAACCCGCCAACCACTTTTTTAACCCTTGGTTTACAAATAAGTCAGCGGGAGCTGCGATACCTGGGCAGATAGACAGATAGAAGGAGGATTATGTTTGAGTTTGCACACTTCTTTCAAGGTAGCCCTGGCGACAACACCCCACTTCGTGGTGTGTTGGTGCCCGGTATCATTCCCTCATTGTAACCTTCTTTTTACTAGCTACCGTAGCTAGCAGTACTTTCGTCGATTCTGATTGATTGAATCATTCGATTCAATCATTCGATTCGATTCATCATTCGATCACATTCGGATGCCCCACACTCGCGACTTACATGCGACTTTCTTGGGTTTTGGAGCCAAGCACGTATGAAGGGGCCGCCTTCCAGAAGGCCGAAGCGAAGAGGCATCTGGCATGGCATCTGGCAGGAAAGATTGGCGCATCTGGTAAGGACCGTGCGTAGCGCAAAGGCTTGAGGCTACAGTACCTACGGGTGTGCGGTGACTTAATAGTTCGAAACTTTTAGATCTTTTATTCCTGTTTGTACTAAGAGTGCCTCAAATGTGCCTTTCAGATCTTACCTAGAATTAGGGAAGAGTTTCACCGTAAATCCGTCCTTACATCCGCCCCTTAATAATAGAAGCACACCCACAATTGAGCAACTCTCGGTCTAGCTATTAATAGTAGCTACTAGTAGGCGAGGTCAATGCGAACCATGGCATCTGGTAGGAAAGATCGCCGCAATCTGGCAAGGAGTCGAGAGATCTGGCAAAAGTGGATCGATTGAGCAACGTGAGAATTTTGCAAGTGCTTCATCAAAAGAGGTCACAATAACAAAAACTGCGCTCAGCAACAGCTATGAGTGCAGTCGATCGAACAGGAATCGAATCGTTCGAACTGAAAAACAATTGAGACGTGTCAAGTTATCATACCAACGAAGCAAACAGCCAACGCAAGCACCATCAAGATGATGTTTCACCTCCGTTCTCTCGTAGGACTCATGCTCGGCGCAAGTGTCCTGGTTTGCTCTCATGCGCAGGCGTCAAATGTTGCCGATGGCGTCGTCGAGACGTCCTCCAACGACGAACAACTCCCAACCTTTCAGGCTGAACAGGTTCCTTCCTTTCTCCCAGCCAAATCCAACCTCCGTATTCCCAACTCTGCTGACATTGTCCAAAGCATTAGCCAGGAGACTGCAATCACTGACAAGATGCTTGCTCAAGTTGGCACCCTCTCGGATGAAGCTAAGGTTGACCTTATGGAAATGCTCAAGGACTCCTTGGTCCGTTTGAACACAGAGTTTGTGAATGCAGTTGACTTGGACGAGCTTGATCCTGACTTGCAGTTTGGGGAGATGAGGACCGTGGTTGAGATGGGCGCGAGGCAGGTGCAGGATGCCATCAGGAGTGCCGATAATGCGGTGTCGTCCTTTCGAGCCTATTTGCTGGGTAATGGCTCTAGCAAAGATGACACCGATAGCAACCTCCAGACTGTGCAATTGGAACGTCGCCAGCTTAATGAATACACTGACTCTGAAAGACCTTTCACTTTTGACAAAGCCAATGAGGATGGAGGGTCATTCAATACCGACTATCAAGACAGTCACAGTCGCAGTTACGGTCAGGGGCAATTCCATCGAAGGGCACAACAGGCATTCCATGCCCACAGTGGCGGCATGCATTCAAGTCATCGCGTGAATGTGTTGCATAGCTTTGGGGAGGCCATTTTGAATGGAGATATGAATGCTGCTTTCTCCCATATGTATCCATACCAGCAAACCAATTCTGGAGGGAGCAGGCGTGATGCCAACGGGAGGAGGCTTGCAGCTCATCCAGATCATACTCGGCGCTTGTCAAAGCAGGGCCAATGCGTGCAACTGGTTTTATGTGCGTTTGGAATGAGTCTCTATGATCAATTTGTAAGTGGGTCTTGAACCGTTTGCCCAATTGATGTGTCTTGACCAATGCCCTGCCATTTTCTGAATCTTTCTTTATTTTTGCTTTCAGGTCTACTTTTACTCTGATGACATTGATAAAAACACTGGAAAGCTGGACGATAATATCATCCATTTCGATGAGGAAGATTTTGATAAGAAGCGCATTGCAATCCTAAAAGCTGCTATTGCAGCAGTAGATGCTCAGTTTGATGGTGTTTCATGCAGCAGTCTTCTCCAGCAATTCCACCGAACAGTTGAGAAAGGGAGCATCCCAAGCTGGGAAGGTGCCAGTGTGAGTCAGGTTTGTCTAGCTGAGGGCACTACACAGTATGTCAAGTTCAGTTCAATCTTTGAAGGTATGGTGGGCAAACCATCATATTCTGAGAGTGCTATTGCTGCCTGGAAGAAAAAACTTACAACTGTCAAGGAAAAGTTGATTAGGGAACTTGTGGTGGAGCCATTCCAGTGTGCTGAGAGGCTCTTCTACAACAGAACACAGAAATACACAGATGCGGAATCCTTTCCCTATGGAGGCTGCAAGGGCAAAAACAGTAAACAGTGCAGTATTGACAAATACCAGTTTCCCATGGGATACGATATATCTTCCGCAGGTGCGAGCGCCAACCAGTATGTCAAAAGACCTGATGGGAAGATGAACTGTGATGCTACTGGCTTGGAAGTCATCACAACTTTTGCACAGTGCAAAGAGGCTGGTTTGCAGATGGGAGGAAAGACATACACTGATGGAGACCTTTGGCTCAATCAGTATACTGAAGGCTATCCATGTGGCTGCTACATTCAGAAAAGTGACAAAGGCATCTATTTCAATGCGGAGTTGAAATGTGGCACCACTGACTACTCTTCATATTACAATGTTGTCTGTGCAAAGGGAAAGGTTGCGAAAAGGAAAAAACCTGACAGATATTCGACAAATAAGAATGTGGCTGAGTGTCCCGCAGGAAAGAAGAAGGTTTCCAGTGTGCAAGAATGCCTTGTCGCTGGTCAAAAATTGGGTATGTCAACTAATTATGGGAAGGTATATGTAAAAGACAGTTCTTCCTTTCCGTGCGGCTGCTTCGTTTGGAGCAACTCCATTTGTTTCAATGCAGCGGAGGGAAGTGGGTGTGGCGCGAGCAGTTATTATCGCAAAGTCTGTGGGGAGTATGACAACGCTGCAGATGCTGATTTGTTTGAGGATGCCGCAAGAGACATACACGGAAAGCTGTTCAACAATGACAGAAGTGCATATTCGGTTAGTTCCTACGCTACTGTTAAAGAAGAGACTGATGCTTGCTTGAAAAAGGAAATAGCCAAGATTGATACTGCTTGCAAAGGTAGTGAATGGAAAGGTGCCGAGTACTACAAGTGTGTTGTGGATAAGACTTTGGCAGCGCACAGAAAATGTGACATCTTTGCACCAATGCAAAAGGGGATTGAATTGGTTTTCGGAGCAAAGACCTCCCCAGGTAAGACCAATTCATCGGGTATCAAGTGGGCTTGATAAAGATGAGCATTCCAGGATGCCTCATTTTGTGATTCTTCAAGGGTTCATTTGTGGCATCACTCAGGCCATAGTTGATGATGGTGTTTCAATGCCTGGAAGGTATGTTGGAATATTTAAATGACTATGCTTCCCCGCTTAGACTGCAGCCCTCCACTTTGCTCAACACCCTTCTCTGCCCCTGGTTGACACCCAAAGCTGTTGCTTAGATGCTCCATATGAGCTTGATGGTGACATGTGGGGGCAGCCCTACTCTTGCTCTGCCAAGTGCAAGAATCCAGGCCCGTACCTGGCAGGGATCAATGCTGAAGCATGTGATGCTAATGGAGGAACATGGTGTCCTGCCCCCAAAGCAAACTGTGCACGTCTCAAGAAGTGCATCCAAAAGTATATCCAGGATGCTGAAGATGAAGGGAAACCTGCATTTAAGACCTACCTTGAAAGTGCACCAAAGATAGAGGATTCCACGGAACAAGAGCAGTGTGGGAAAGCAAGACGGTACTTTGGGTGAGTTCGACCAGCGGCAAGATTGCCATGGCTGGCTTTTCAATCTAACGATGATGCCTTACGTTTTTTATTGAGTCCAGTTTTGATGCATTGTTCGTCAATGACAACCAAATATGTGAAGACATTGAACAGCTGAAATTCACCAGGAATTTTGATGATTTGGTATGTTGAAATTGTGGTGTGGGCGTCACTATAAATACATGTCTTTTTGTGTGTGTCTTACCCCCTGCTCCTGCAGAATGAGTTTTTTGGATCAGGAAGCAGTGCCAGCAAACAAGACCTCCCGGAAGAAGATTCAAATGGAAATGTTCCAAAACTAATTCTTAAAGGGCCAGACAGAAGTAAGTTCGTTCACCTTGTTTGCATTGAAATTATCTTGCTGTAAAAGAGCTAATCGGATCATTTCATTGAACACACACACAACACTCACGTACACTCATGTACACTCACGTACACTCACGTGCGTACACACACACACACGTACACACAACATCACCTCACACAACACTCAACGTACACACACCTACACACACACACACACAAAGGTGTGTCAACAGGTAAAATGGCCAAAGGTGACACTGACATGAAGTGGACTATCTTTGGAATGCAAACGGCTGAACAAGCAATGCAGGCACGGATGGATTATCTTGCCAATTTGAAATGTCCCTGTGACACCTTATGTATCCTCGACAACGTCTGTGGGGAAATTAAGAACATGGCTCTGAGTGTATTTCAAGGTCTTCTGATGATTTTGAGCAACGTAAGTTTGCTTCAATTTGGTATGTCAAATGCAATCATCATGGCCACTATCTAACTTGGTATTTGCCTGCAGATTCTAAATATCGCATCAAACCTCCACGCAGTTAAGGGTGTGGACCCAGGAAATCAAGCATCTCACGAAGACACAGCAGTCGTCTACGACAACAGTAAGTTGGCGTGTCAAGGTGGTCTGGAATCGACAGGTTCAGTTCCATTCACTTCCTTTAACACAACCCTTTTGACTTATGGTACGCACAGTGAAATCGACAGCGGACTATCTGTACGCGATTCGGAAGGAACTGAGGTCCCTGGCAAGCACTGGTGCCAAGGATGGTGAAGACACTGGTGATTCCAAGGCAAGTGGGTCTCTGTCGGGAGGCTCGTTGACTAGACTGGAGGACAAGCTGGACGATCTTGGAGCTAAGTTGGATTCACTCAGTAAACAAACCACCTTCATGGTCAAAAACTGGGATGAGGACGACGAAGACGAAGACGAAAGGAGGCTGAAGGAACGCCACGCTGAGAATGGAGGAGAGAAAGGGCATTTGAGCTACAAAAGCAACTTTTCGGGCGAAATCAAAGAGATGATGATGCACCAACAAAGCGAGCAGGCGAAAGCGCAGCAAGAGCAGTTTGCTGGGCTGAACGAAGAGATGAAGGCGCAGCAAGAGCAGCTCGCTGGGCTGAAGGGAGAGATGAAGGCTGAGATGAGAGCGCAGCAGGAAGAATTGAAGCTTGAGATGAAAACTCTGCATGAAGAAATGAATCAGATCACTGGCGCTTTGGCGCAATTGCTCCAGAAAGATCGGGCCTATGATAATTAGCTACATGTAGATCAACTTCACCTTTTAAAAAGACCATGAAATGTGGAACACTCGAGAGGTTCCACAGGGATTCCCCGTGTTGAACTTGCGAGCATATTCTTTGAGGGAGTGTTCACGTGGATCAAAAGGGGACGATGAATCTTGTTGCCCATGGAATATAAACAGACGTGCTCAGGTGCTGTGACGGTAAGCAGGCTGCTCTAAATATGTTACTGAACCTTTGAGTTCGAAATGTGGCTATGTATACCAACTAAGAGATTGCTCATTTCTATTACTGGCTATATTAAGTGGCTGGTAATACAGCTGCTCCACAGGTTGCTTCATCATCATCATGTTACCTGCTTCATGCTGCCCAACGCTCTTCTTCGTTACTGCTAGTAGTATCCCCCTGTTTTTGCTGCGGTTTCTTTTCAATGGTCAGCATGTAATCCGTGTTGGGATTGGCCGGATCCAACAGTTGTTCCAAGATGCGTTCTTCCGTCGGCAATACCGGAGCTCTGCCGGGTCCGACATTGGATTCATGGCCTCCCATTTCCAATGACCGCCGGTAGCATCCCCACATGGCATCCTTGACGGCAGTTCGAAAGCCGCCATTCTCCAGTTCGTAAATGGCCGATGCCGTGGTGCCATTGGGACTGGTGACGTTATTCCTCAAGATGGCGGGGTGTTCTCCCGTCTCCATGGCATACAATGTGGATCCCAACAGTGTTTGATAGACCAGTTTGGTGGCCTTGTCCCGTGGGTATCCCATGTGTACACCAGCTTCAATCATGTCTTCCATCAACATGAACACGTAGGCGGGCGCCGATCCAGAAATGGCAGTGGACATGTCTATTTGTCGCTCGTCATCGACGTACATCTATCAGTATCATCATAGCAGTAAGCAAGCAAGCAAGTGGGGAGAGACAAACAAACAACACGTGGATGAGTGAGTTGAGTATTGATTTCATATAGAGAGATGGAAGCATGGCAAAGATCGATGCATGGCCACCGTGGACTTTCAATGATTGCTCGATCGACAACACAACACAATAAGACACTGTCAAAGGAACGTACCGTTTCCCCCAAACACTGCAACACGGACTCGATTTGCTTCCGTTCCGTGGCCGTCAAGGAGTTTGTGGAACACCATACAGTCATGCCTCGTCCAATCATGGCGGGCGTATTGGGCATGCTGCGGACAATCTTGTCGTATCCCGTGGGCACGTACGTATCAATGGGCACTCCGGCAATGACACTGAGAAAGGTGGCATGATCGGGTCGATTCGGTGCTGTGGATTGAATCTCTTGCAGCAACGTGGGTGTAATATTTTGAGGCTTAATGGCACAGACCACCAAATCGGCATCTTGCAGCAAAGAAGCAATGCTGTCGGCTGTCTGAATGGTGGGATGCTGTTCCGTGACTTGTTGCAGTGTGGATGGATTGGCATCCATCAATGTGATTTGATCGGCCGGTTGCAAACCAGTGCTAATGAGTGGATTCAGTATGGCTTGTGCCATGTTCCCAACGCCCAAAAAGGCAATCTTGTCGAATGCTGCGTCGTTGGACACTGTTGTGGTTGTGGACGATTTTTTTCGAAGCAATGCATCCGTGTTGGTTTTCGGGAAAAAGGTGCCACTGGAAGCCAGAGAACTCATGCAACGTGACGACGTGCTGCGCAAGGCTCCCGTTCGAGCCGATACAAGGACAACAACTCTCGGGTTCATCATCATTGTTGTTGTTGGTAGTGTACGGAATAGATTGTTGTTGTTTTTGGTTTGCAGATTGGCAATTTTGTGACCACCTCCATGCCGGCAAACTGCATGTTGGCACGTGATTGCGTGAGGTTCGTTTTCTTCCGCCATCTCGGAGGGTCTCAGAGCGAAGAGGTCGGAAAGGTTCCGTTTGAGATTTAGACCTCACAATAAAGAACCTGAACCCTGAAGCAAACCTGACGTCAGTGTAGTGAGCTTCCGACGAGTGTCAATAAAAAAGGAGCGGCCATGCTTGGCGGCAGTACCGATCACGATATCTTTGGCTGCTACCGGTACCCTTTCCTCTCATCAAGAGCTTCAGACCAATTGACGGGCTCTAGTAGTAGACAGATTGATATCGTTGGACCAAGCTCGCCATCAGCAAGCCAACGAACGAAGCGCCATTATCGGGGTATTGCCCTTCGAAACGTCAACTGTATTATCATGACCTTCCCCCTGACCCTGCTCCTGCCGCTGTTGGCGCTAGTACTGATATCCCCATTTGCCAGTGCCTTTTCCAGCAATGGCATTCCTCTGAACGTACAGCAGCAGCACTCGATGAATGGGGGCAGAAGATGGCGATCTGACTTTGCCTCTCCTGCCAATCAACGACATCTTTCTGTGATCAATACCAGAAGACAACGACGAGATCTTGTCAGAATACAAAGCGGCGAAGAAACGAGCTCTTGGAAGGAAGGCGAATCTATGGCAGCCATCGTACAACGAATTCGGTCCTTGCTAACCGACACTACCCGAAAGGTCATCCAATGGTGCCACCGTCCATTTACCCAAGCACAGCAATGGGCCATCTTGCTGGTGTACTACTTTTTCCATTTAATGGTCCTCAGTCAACATATCATTCTCTTTCCATTTCAACTCATACCCAACAATAAGGGACATTTCTGCTTTCTGGGATGGGATTCGTAAGTATGCAACACCAAAACAAAATATATGATGTCAAGAGAGAGAGAGAGCAACACTCATTATTTTTTGTTTGGTTTGTATATTGGTACAGAGTGGCAGGCATGATGTTCTTGGCTATTTTTGTGGCGCTCAAAAAAGGATCTTTGTTTCAAAATCCCTGGCAACAACTCATTGATCACATCTCAACAAAATCATCAGTGCCATCATCGCCATCACCACCATCATCATCACTACAAGCCACTACTACTAGCACGACAGCAGATACAAAACAATCGAAAGACAAGGCAGAAATGGATGACATTGTCTCCCAAGTTCTAGAAAAGTTACCCAGAAATGTTGGACTGCAAAGAACCAAACCAGCATCACCGGATGACACTGAAAAAGAAGAACAGTTCATTGAAGTGCTGCCAGGCACTCGTTCTTCCACAATAAATTCCGACAAGAACAGCACACAAGAATCCAAGGAACAATCCACTTCTCCCAATGTCACTGCAGCAACCACAGAATCATCACAACCAACAACAACAACGCCTGCAGCAGTCCCATCCTTGTCTTATAATGCATCACAGATAATGTTGGAGAATGATGAGACCACCACTGCAACTACCAACACAACAACAGTGCTGCAGCAGTCGGACATAGCAGAGGTGACCAACAACACTGGCACTTCTTTTACCCCTAGTGCTGCTGCTGCAACTGCTACTACCGAGGACTCGTCTTTTACACCATTTCCACGCTTGGATGCAATCTCTCAGCAGATCAGTGATGCGATTCAGCAACAATTTGACAATACCATGACCTTTTTCGCCAACATGTCTAATAGTGTCAACACTAATGACAACAACAACAACAATACAACAAAATCCATCACGCAACAGCAACAAGGAGGACTGGGTGCAGGAGCAGACTTGTTGGCCAACATGACAGTCGCGGATCGACGGCGGATCCTCACCAAGGGGTCCGTCACGCTAGCCATTTATCTACTCGTCCAAACGTATTTTGCAACGGCACGGTTTTCCTTTTTCTGGGAAGATACACTCTATGCCATGGCCGGGGTCGGATTCCCAATGACGGTGGCCATGCATCGATCCTTGTGCGTCTTGTTGGGGCATTTGACATGGGTGGGTGTGGGCAGTGCCATTTTGGGGATTGTGCCACGACCACGCTTTTTTGGTCGGACTACCAAATGGTACCGGCAAACAAGTATTTGGAACAATGGTAGTGATAGTAGTAGTGGAGACAGCAACAACAACAATGACGACGATACGAGTGCAACGACAACCACAACACGAAAGAAGAATAACACCTGGATTTGGTGGATCATTGGGGGCTACAGTGTATCCGCGTGGTTCTTCAACATGGCCGACTTTGTGAACTTGTACACACTGCCACAACAAGTTTTGGAAGAGGCCATTCTGCAAGAAGGAGTTGTCACGCAACTGATCAACCCCGAAAACAATGATTTTCTGGCCAGTCTGGTGGGGTACATTGCTCCGTGTTTGTCCGCGCCCTGGTGGGAAGAAATCCTCTACCGAGCCTTTTTCTTTCCTGCCTTGTCGCTGTTCTTCCCCGTGTGGGCCAGCGTCCTCATTAGTGGCGTCGTTTTTTCGGCGCATCATTTAAGCTTGACGGCCGCTCTGCCGCTGGCCGTTCTGGGATGGACGTGGGCGGGCCTCTACATGGCCAGCAACAATCTATGGACAACCATCGCTGTGCATGCCCTGTGGAATAGCCGCGTGTTCTTGTCCAGTTGGCTGGGAGTATAGCCAGCTACGGTAGCCACGATCGCGTCGCGGTGCATGGCATTGGTGTATTACATGTAAATAAATGTTTAAAGTTTTGTCGATTCGGTTGACACGTTCAAAATTGCAACTACACGGTTCGGGTTTGCACGTTCTTCCACCGCCCCAAAGCACTTCCAACCTTCTTCCCGACAGCCGCTCCTATACACTTGATCTGCTCCTTTCCCACGGCGCCCAGGTCGTCCGTGACCTCTTTGTTCAACAAGCCGATGATGGTGGCTTGGTCGCCTCTATCAAAGTAAGCTTCCAGTGCATCGTACTTTGTCATGGCGGACACCAAAGCAGCCTCGTGGGTCGCGTCGTCAAATGGCGCTGTCTTATTGGCAGTCGTCTTCTTCTTTTCCTTGTTGGGCTTTCTTGCCTTGCTTGCCTGCCCTGTTGTGGTTTTCTTGGCCGAAACGTCAATCATACACTGGATGACATCGACATCCACGCCCGCGAGTTCGAACACGTAACGGGGATGCTGCTGAATGAGGGCACTCAACATCGCGTGTGTCTTGGACTCGTCCTCTACGCTCGTTTTCCACTTCTTCAGGCTCCCGTCATCTCCGGTCAATACCACACCTTCCATTCCATCCTTCATGAGAGTGGCTTTCATGGAGAGACAAAGTTCTCCAAAGGGCCCTTCGCCCAGCAACGGCGCACAAGGAATGCCCTGTCCAACGAGGAGCTCACGGAGCCGATCATTCAACGCAACACGCCCCGACGAGTTACCGTTGATGGTGGGGGCAAAGCCACGCTGCTTGATCGCCCGCTGGGCGGCGAGAACGTCCTTGCCGCTGAATGTGTCGGGAAACCGCACCATGGCGCCAAAGCAATAGAATTTGGAGTCCATGCTGCGCTCGTCGTAGTCGAATTTCCGGGGGTTGCACATGAGTTCGCCATACAGGACCAGCTCTGTTCCGTTGGCTGTCTCGGAGCCCAGTAAGACTTGTTTGACTGCCCGGACCTCCTTGGCAGTTGGAACAACGCCATCCAGGGGCACCTTTTGGTAGGAGTCTTTAAAAACTCTTGTGCGACGACCAAACACGGCACCATCGCAGCGTACGCCCAAATTTGTCCCATCCAGCTTCTCGAAGGCACGAAACTTTCTCAGGAGTGCTGGGTCCTTGAATCGAAGCCGCTCGGCACTGCCGGCAACGGTGAAGAAGCGACCTCTGCGAATGATCGTATAAACCTTTTGGTTCTTTCGAGGTTTCGCACGTTGGCGCCACCACCGCTGGAGGAAGATGACTGGAACGCTTAGTTCAATGAGGAGGACCTCGCAGTGGTCGGCGTACCAGATTCCGGCGTGTTCGAACTTGGGCCACTGTGTTGGGTTCGTCGCGTTGGTCATGGTGAAGGTTTGGTTGTGTGCTGTGCCGCCTGCTGCGTTTGTTTCTGGCGCTTGGACTTTCTGCTGGGCCCTTTCCTGAGAATCCCAAAGATTGTGGGAATGGAAAGGAAAGGTTATTGTCAGCAACGTGGAATGAAACGTGGGTGCCAGACGTGGCAGCGTTGCATGGTTCAATCCATTCTCCCTTGTGTTCGTTCCCAGGAAGCAAATCCGGTCCGCTGAGGGTCCTTGGGCGGCTGGGCCATGATTTCCACAACCCGGAGACAGTGCGAGCCCGCCAGGATCCCACCTGTGACAAATCCCAGCCACACAACCAGCGCAAAGATTGCAAGTAGGTGCACCACGCCCAGGGGAAACAATGGAACATAGTAAAATAGATTAGAATCGAAGAATTTAATAGAATGGGCGGCTGTGCCTGAGACGAACACATTCCCCACTACGTCCGGGGGCCACACCCAAGCAGAAACTTTCAATGGAACACATTTTAAAAACTATATTATTATAGAAGAGTTATAATGGGATAAGCAGGCAATGGAATAGGCGGCTGTGCCTGCCTTGCCACACGAACAGAGTAGAACGGGACGGCCATATGCGGTAGGGGCAAATAACAGCCACAACATACTCTCCAGAGCCGTCGCACTTTGAAAACACGCCTTCTCTCTTGGTATTCCCTCTCTTTGACAAACGCATTGACATTCTGGGTCTAGGTCTCGGCCTGCTTTCCAGATGCCAATTTGAGGATCTTATTCTTGAGAAAAGAAACACGCTGATACCACGGGGCTTTCTCTACTTTTTCCGCCGATGCCTCTTCCTTGTGACCCGGCATGAGATCATTGAGCTCTTTCTTGGCTTCCTTCAGCTGAAGGGATGGGGACTTTGGAGGAGCATGAGCAACATACCATCCCAGCACAGGAGAAAGGGCACCATTAGAGTTGTCTTGGGCGAATCCAATGACACCAGAAAAGTATTCAAGGTCAAAAGTGGCGCCATGGTATTCCCAATCCACCGGGGCGGATGAAGCGAGAGGCGGGAAGCTGCCAAGCTCCGGGCCATAAAAGTACATCTCGTGCCAGGGCTTGAGGCTCTCGGCGAGATAGCCCGATCCCAGATAAGGAAATAGGATTTGCATCCAACCAGAGATGAAACTGTGGGATCCAGACCCACCTCCTGTGTAGCGGAGCTTCACCATGGACTGCCAAAAGCCATGGTTTACATTGCCCTTGTAGCTCTCCACAAATTCATCCAACAAAGGCAGCAAGAGGGGCATCCAGTACTCCGAGAACTCTGGTGTCATCAGGCTCCCCAAATGTTCAGCTCGTGCACGCAGCTGAACCCAGTCGTCCTCTGTTCCCAACAATGTGATTTCGGGAATGCCACAACAAGTTCTCATGCCATAGCTAAAGTAGTTCTTCATAGCAGACATGAGAGTGATTTCATGGCAGGCCTTTGCAGAGGCTGTGGTAGTGGTGAAGCTGGCTGCGATTGCTTCATGAGTTGTCTTGCCAATGTGGTCCTTGATCTGACTCGAGAAAGCTGGAAAGATTTGGGTCTCCCATTCTTTGGTGGAAGCTCCTGTGTCTGGGTCTCCTCCTTTGCTCATGGCAAAGCTGGGATCAGTTACCACCAAGAGGCGCTTCTTTCCTTCATGCTGCACAAAATTCTTTCGTAGAGCTTCAGAATTCTTGTCCACATGCTTGGCAAAGGCATACGAGATTGCAATCCAGATAGAGTCAGGGGAGAGCTCTAATGGCAGGTGCTGGGCAAAAGCAGTCACCATGGCCATGACCAATCCATTCGTTCCAGCATGCACTAGCTTCTTCTCTCCTCGTTCTTCTCCAGTGTTGGACAGTGCCTCCATCTTCACATCTGATTGCCGAATTGATTTTTTGAGGCTCTCAATGAGCTCTTGACGGGAGATGTGGGGCTTTTCAAGATGCTCCTTTAGGGCACTGGGGACTGTCTCAACATTGAACCTTACACCATCTCCTTTGGCAATGGACTCATGTTTGGGGGTTACATCAAAGGTGCTGGTGTGATCTGCCCCACGTTGGACTCCACGGGTGGCGGAAGTTGGATAGCTTCTTCCTTTTAGATTGTAAGTCACCCCTTTGGGGATGGCCTCTTCGCGTTTGGTCGTTTTGGTGGGTCGGGTGGACATCTTGATATTGAGATAAATGAATTCGGAAAGAATGGTAAAGTTGGGTTTTGATGTGTGAGTTTCTTTTGTGATGGTGAGACGATCGAGGCGCCTGAGATCACGTCTGGCGTAGATAATTTCCCGACTCTAAACAGCCCCCTTGTTACGTCTGGAGAGCCACGTCTAAAAGATTCGATTCCGAGTGTCCGCTTGGACGTCACGAGCGTGAATGCAAGTCACAGAAAATCTTTGGCTGGTGGTTGCATGTTGAAGCAACCTCGTGTTGTGTGTAGGAAACAATGTGGAACAGACGACCATGGACACTGCAAGTGCTGATAGAGAGTCTCCGATCGTCGAGTTGGTAGAGAATCTGTTGGTCAAACTTCTCCTGGCGAGAACGTTGCAAGGCAAGCACTCGATTGCGCGAAAGGTCTTGCTGCCAATTTTTGGGCGGTTTCCTGGTCTTGCAGCACGTCAACTTTGCACTCTCAGGTTTGATGACAATGCCAAAGCAACTCCATTGGCTTGCCTCTTGATGGCGGGTGTAACCGATTCTGATGTGATTGAGAGCATGTGTGGGCGAATGGGCCCCACTGACCAGGAGAAAGCGTTCCAAACCGTGGGAAGACGCGGACGCTTTCCCATTCATGAGGCCTGCTCCCATTCATCAGACGCGGTCGTGCAATATCTACTCTCCCAAAGGGCAGCAATATCACCTGCATTATCCTGCATGGATGACAGCAATAGCCTTCCCTTTGATTTGGCTATGCGTAATTCCAAACTACAATTCGCCACAAAAAAGAGAATTCTGGAACTCTATCCTGAGGCTGTGGGAGATGGAGCTCCCTTTATGTTGGCTGCACATCACTCCGATCTGAACATGATGAAGTGCCTGGTTAGCCTGTGGCCTCCCACCAAGACTCATTTCCGTGGAAGATATGGTCAAAATGATCAAGATGAACAACTCTGGACTCTAAAGGTTGCTCGCATATATTGCCGGCTGCTCCCCAAACTCGAGTCTTTCTCGGGAGACTCCATACTTTGGAACCGCCCAGCTTTTGATTTCCTTTTTAAAAAGCTGAGTAACAACAGGTCCATTGAAAAAGCTACCTGCCTCCGCCTATCGATGCGCCAACGACCAGAATGCATGGACGATACAGATCCGATTGGAGGTTTACAACAAGTTCTGGAAAACAACAAGACTCTAAGGCATCTCGAGTCCGTGCAACTCGAACGAAACCATATCGACGTTGCAGTGCAATGGGTGCTCGCCATTGATAGGGGCGTACAAGCAAACTGCTCGCTCCAATCTTTGTCCTTCGTCGCGCACACTTCAGGAGGGTCTATGTCAGTCAAAACAACAATGCAGAGGCGGCGCTGGGACGACGGTGCCTGGGTCACCCGACGCGACATTACTGGCTCCAGTAGACTCCCCTTGCAGCTTGTTTGTGACGGGCCGGATGTCTGCAGCACTACACAGGTCCTCGATTCCTTACCAAGATTGTCCAGCATACACACCCTCCGAATGGAGGGTCTTCCTGGATTGGACGCTACCAGAACGGACAAAGTCGCCGCTCTTCTTCGATCGAATCACCAATTCAAACACCTCGAGCTGTCCGGATGCAAGTTCAGCATGGCTCAAGTGATTGAGGCCCTAGAAACCAGCACCAGACTTCAATCATTTGACGTGGATACGATGTCGGCGTTGCAACTTGTCACGGACGAATCCAAAGACGCATTTCTCGCCATGCTTCAAGAACACAACACCACTCTAACTGGTTCTTGTGCTTTTGGATTCCTTGATCCTAGAATACAGCACTATCTCGACCTGAATCGCCTGGGAAGAATTCAGGTCCGGGGCACCGGAACGGTTCACCGCCGAAACAAGCTGGTGTCGCTCCTTGTGGCTTGCAGGGAAGATTCGGCACTGCGAGCACATGACAATCGATCCCTCAGCATTGGCTTTGGATTGCTTCTGGAGAACCCAGATCTGTGGTGCCTTTCCACTCATGCTGGAAACCCTCGAAAACGAAAGGCCGAACACTGATCTACTAAGCAAGATTAGGGTTAGGGTTGTTACTAAGCCGATCAAATCCATGCACGAACCGCCAACCAACTAAAACTATTCCGGCTGCGGGACCTGGGATCAACGTTTCGATGCAACAGATGAAAGTCGGAGTGGAGTCTCCCTTCCTTCTGTCATAAAAGAAGATATCCACATAGGGAACTTTGAAACCAAGCCAACATGTACCGAGCTTTTAAAATCGCCGCTTCTGATCTCCAGGGCAAAGAGAGAATTCCCCAAGGGGTGACTTATAACCTTGGAGGTGGCAGCCGTCCAACCTCCTCCATCCGAGGTGTTCAACGTGGTGCGGATCATTTCGGCACATTTGATGTAACCCCCAAACACGACACTATCACCAAAGGAGATGGTGTTAGTTTTAATGTTGAGACAGTGCCCAAAGCCCTCAAGGATCACCTCCAAAAACCTCCAGTATCCCGCCAAGCGCTCATTGAGAGCCTACAGGCATCACTGGCTGAAAGTTACACTGTCAACAGAAATGATGGTTTACCTATCTACCCAGGAGGGCCAGGCTCTACGACGGCTTCAGATGTGAAGATGGAGGCACTGTCCAACACTGGAGAAGGAGGAGACAAGAAGCTAGTACATGCAGGGTCAAACGGATTGGTCATGGCCATGGTGACTGCTTTTGCCCAGCACTTGCCATTAGAGCTCTCCCCTGACTCTATCTGGATTGCAATCTCATATGCCTTTGCCAAGCATGTGGACAAGAATGCTGAAGCTCTACGAAAGAATTTTGTGCAGCATGAAGGAAAGAAGCGCCTCTTGGTGGAAACCGATCCTAGCTTTGCCATGAGCAAAGGAGGAGACCCCGACACAGGTGCCTCAGCCAAAGAATGGGAGAACCAAATCTTTCCAGCTTTCTCGAGGCAAATCAAGGACCACATCGGCAAGAAGACTCATGAAGCAATCGCAGCCAGCTTTACCACTACCACAGCCTCGGCGAAGGCTTGCCATGAAATCACCCTCATGTCGGCTATGAAGAACTACTTTAGTTATGGCATGAGAACTTGTTGTGGCATTCCTGAAATCACATTGTTAGGGACAGTGGACGACTGGGTTCAGCTGCGTGCCCGAGCTGAACATTTGGGGAGCCTGATGACACCAGAATTCTCCGAGTACTGGATGCCCCTTTTGCTGCCTGTATTGGATGAATTTGTGGAGAGCTACAAGGGCAATGTAAACCATGGCTTTTGGCAGTCCATGGTGAAGCTCCGCTACACAGGAGGTGGGTCTGGATCCCACACTTTCATCTCTGGTTGGATGCAAATCCTATTTCCTTATCTGGGATCAGGCCGTCTCACCAAGAGCCTCAAGCCATGGCATGAGATGTACTTTTATGGCCCAGAGCTTGGCAGCTTCCCACCTCTCGCTTCATCCGCCCCGGTGGATTGGGAATACCATGGCGCCACTTTTGACCTCGAGTTCTTTGCTGGTGTCATTGGATTCGCCCAAGACAACTCTAACGGCGCCCTTTCTCCTGTGCTGGGATGGTATGTTGCTCATGCTCCTCCAAAGTCCCCGTCCCTTCAGCTGAAGGAAGCCAAAAAAGAGCTCAATGATCTCATGCTGGGTCACAAGGAAGAGGCATCGGCCGAACAAGTCGATGAGAAAGCTCCGTGGTATCAGCGTGTTTCGTTTCTCAAGGATAAGATCCTCAAATTGGAGAGCACAGCTGCAAACCAATGCATCTCTTAAAAACACACATTTTCTGCCTTGAGCGAGTCTAGCATAGCTTTTGGCCTGGTCGGTGATGGCTCTAATAAAGTTCATTGTTTGGTTGTTACCTTGTGCCACAGTGTGATTCTCTCGTAGAATGGACACGGATCAAACCAAAAGCATCCGCTTGTACTCGAGCATTTAGAAAGCCTCCAGGGGGCATCGGCAGAGAAACCAGAATGACCCCCTCACCACAGCTTCGGCACTAGGCCCAGCGCAGAGATTTGACCCAGCTTGTGCCAAGCAATGTGTTTTATTGTATGCTCATTGCAACAAGCCCACGAATTCCCGCAGCGGCACGGCAATGCCGTCCCAGGGGACAGCTTCAGAAGTTTTCACTCTACACGTGAATCGTAGCAGTGATGATTATTGACATGTTCTGGCACAACTTTCATGAGGAGAGCCAGTTGCCAAGTCGTTTTCCATTGGTGGGTCGCTGCAGAATCGAGAGATGGATTCAGTCAGGACCTCACGACTCCTGCGCAGTGCATGGATATGCGCCTTGGATTCCAGTCCCAAGTCGGACTTCCGGCCAACTCCGTAAGTTCCCTGCGATCGGGACTGTAGGGAGCAGAGAGAAGATTGATCAAAACTGCCCTCGTTGGATCCGGAGAATTGGCAGGTGCTGAGTGTTCATGTTTAATGAGAATTCCTGGTTTCCATGGTCTCACATCAACGAGTACACCGGTACGACGATCATCGTGCGTCAAGGCAGCGCCATGCCCGGAGTGTTTTGGTATCAACGATGTAAATGTTCATGGGACGTGACCTTCTGTTCCCTAACCAAGTGACAAGTCAGGTGCTAGTTTTGCGTCGTTCAAGGGTTGTCCGTATTGCCAAAGCCATCTCTAAGACACGACCAGCGTCGATGATATCGTCTTGAAATCATGAGATGTTTACACACAAGGACAATCACAGCCACACAGCAGGCTGGTACAGGCAAACGAAAGATTGTATCGTGGTGGGCATGGGTCCACAAAGTTGCTTTGAATACAAGTGCCGTTGAGATGACAGAGTCCTTCAGGGATTGTTCCAGACAACTGAGGATTCTCCTCCAAACTCAGGGTATGGAGAGACTTCCCCAAGGCTGATAACTCATTGGGGACAGTCCCAGAAAAGGAGTTGTTAGCAAAGCTCATTCGGCCGATTGATGTCAGAAGTCCAAGCTGGGATGGGAGAGTCCCTGAGAACTGATTGTCCCGCAAGTCAAGAGACAGTGCGGGGCTAGTAAGAAGCGCAAGTTCTGTTGGGATGGTGCCAGACATTTGATTGCCCCGAAGCTTAAGCAAGGTAAATGATGTGGCAAGGCCTAATTCAGTGGGAATTGCCCCTTCAAGTTGATTCCACTTGGCGCTGAGAAGTAAGATGTTTGGAAGCAGTCCAAGCTCACTTGGCACAGTCCCAGAGAATTTATTGTCATCCACAAGGAAAATTTCTAGTGGATCTGATTGCCCAAGCTCTGTAGGAATGGTGCCTGTGAAGTAGAATGGAAGAAGAGGTGAGTATACTTTCATCATGGACGTCCAAAATCGTGAGGCTGCTGTGATTACCTGTAAGATCACACTCTTCCAAGGTTAGCCAACTCAACTTGGCATAGCAACATGGAATGGTTCCTTTCAGTTGATGGCTCTGCCCTAAAGCTAGGTGTTCCATGTGGCCCAAAAGGCCCAACTCTGTGGGAATGGAGCCTTGATGGTTATTTCCTACCAGTCCCAAAAGTCTCAAGCTGGATAACAGCCCAAACTGTGAAGGTATGGGACGTATGTGCTCATCGTGCACCATGAAGGATGAGGAGTAGGCAATCAGTTTGGTGAGTCGTCCTACACCAGTCGAAATGGTTCCCTCCAGATAGTTTCTCGTCACAGAGATGGACAAAAGCGATGTCAACCAGTTGATTTCCTCTGGCAGTGAACCCGCAAGGTTGTTTTGGTCCAACCAAAGATGCTGGTACAGTCCCTCCTCATCGCAGGTAGTGGGAGGTGGTTCGTCCGAAGGGAAGAAGTCTTCCAGGAACCCAGAGTATGCTTTTGACATTGTGTCCATCATTAGCAACGATGGTTCATTGTGCCAGTCACACTCATGAACACTGTAGTTGAGCCAATTGGTGTTGCTGAACCATCGGTCACCCCCAGTTGAATAGTACAATGTAGCGAGAATGAACCTTTGGATTAGGCGCTTTTCAGGAAGATCTGGCGCGATGTTAATGTCCTCCAAGAGCCAGTTGAATGCTCTTGTTTGAGGAGATTTTTCTGGGTCATCATCAATGGCAATCCGAGTCTCTGCTGGGAGCAGGGAAAGTGCATAGTCCTCAAAGGAAGCAGGGGCCGCGGATGGAGAAAGAGTTCGAACTGCTTCATCAGTGTCCGTTTCTCGCTGACGTGGAACCAAAACTGCCGCCAAGATGATGATGATGATTACAATCAACCCGAGGATTACCAAAACACTGGTCTTTGTTTTTCGCTGTGATGTTGGGGTAGTGGTAGTGATAAACTCTGCTGCCTGTGGCATATCTTGAGGGCGTTCAGCATCCTCATCTACCAATGTAGCCACGGAGAGGCCGCTGTTTTGACCTATAATAGGAGCAGTCGGGTTGGAGGGGCGGTCGTCTTCGTCGATAACAATGACATGATCTTCTTCATCAAGGCCAGGCCCAGCCATGGCAAAAGCTCCGGGCTGAGAATCTTGTCTACGGACAACATTGTACTCCCGTGCTAAGGGTGGCGGAACGATACCAGTGGCACTCATTTCTTGTGCTTGTTCGCCATTGATCTGTTGTTGCACAGCGGCAGGGACGGAGAGTTGTTCTTGATTGTTCGAAGTGTCGAAATCACCATCTTGAGATTCTGACCCTCCAGTCTGGGTTTCATCGGTTGCGTTTTCCTGCATACCAATTCCCTGTATTCTCTGTCGCAATTCTACAACCTTGAGCATATCAAGGTCATCCCCGCTAGTGGACTGCTCGGCAGAAATAGCCGGTGGCAGGTTGGCAATAGTGGCGAGATCGCTTTTCTGGTTAGCTTCATTTTCCGGATTCCCTTTTGGCTTCCTGTTAGTTCCTGCTTGATCAAATGACGCCAACTTTCGGTGCTCTGCCTCTGCTGCATTAGCGGTGCCTCTTTGACTCCGAGTTGCTACCACATCCAGCAGGTTGAACGTGTCGTCATTTTCTTTATTGCTACGATCCTCAGGCTTCAGTTCTCCGTGTGCTGTCTCTTCATCTCCAGTGCCTCCTCTCGACTCTGCAATGTTGCAACCGTCGTTATTCCTGTAGTTGTCCTTTTCCATCTCCTTCTTGTTATGGATCTTGGAGTGATGCGACTGCTGCTTGCCAAACTGGCTGTATCGGTACCGGTACCGGTATGTTGAATGGCTGCTGACTGCTGGTTGACAGTGCGGAGGCAGTTCCGTACCGTACGGTATGACCAGGTTATTGAAGTTGTTAAATCCTTGAAATTAACAAATATGCCTGCCCAGTTTTCTTCGCAATCGTACCGGTACTCACAGGTACCGGTACCGTAGGGTTTACGGTACATGGTACCACCTGTATCATAGTGTTCTCAAGACAAACTAAGTCTCAGAGTCCGCGGACCTTCAAGTCTTCCTCCTTCCTCACAATTTCGATGATCGAAACACGTACTTCCAGAGAAACCCTGATCGACACCTTCGTACGGATCGAAGGGGGGGGGGGGGGGGGGGGGGGGGGGGGGGGGGGGGGGGCGGGGGGGGGGGGGGGGGGGGGGGGGGGGGGGGGGGGGGGGGGTGGGGGGGGGGGGGGCGGGGGGGGGGGGGGGGGGGGGGGGGGGGGGGGGGGGGGGGGGGGGGGGGGGGGGGGGGGGGGGGGGGGGGGGGGGGGGGGGGGGAGGGGGGGGGGGGCAGCACGAAGACACTGTTCAACTTTTCGAAGGTATCCAAGGATAATAGAGGACACCCTCCTTTGTCATATACAATGGGCAGGAACCTTCCCAACATGTCATGGCTGCTTCATGAGGATCTTCCATGAGCTCACCAGGAGGAAGAAGTCGCCAATGACCAAGCTAAGAAGGTGGTAGAGGCTCTGGGCGGATAGAGAAAGTGTAGCTTTTTAAAAAACAGTTTAGTCATTTTATAAGTAAGTGAGTATGGTGTGATTAATTAAGTTGGGTGTTATTGACAATTGGGTGTGAGTAGTGAGGGGGGGGGGGGTGAGTTGAAGGTTATTCCCCCAGTGGAAAGGGCCCAGTGGAAAGGGCTTTCTAGTGCAGAGCATAGCAGTGCAAGAGCAATGCACTTGCACCAAAATGCTGCACTTTTTCCGGCCTGCTCCTGCTGTACAAGCAATGGTAAATAGTGCACGGATTGGACGCGTCCTTCGAAAAGAGGTCCTGACCTCGAGATCAAGAAACAAAAGCCCAGCTCCCGTTAGCTCATGTAGCCAGCTAACGGCTTCAATATACTGATGAGAAACAGACTAGTAACACTTTCATGTTCACTACTAGCTTGCCAGTTTTTAGATGCAATGTAACTCCAGCTTCAGCTAGAGACTCTACTCGCCCGCAATTGATGTTTCAGTAGCCACCAGCCTCAGCCAATTGAAGGTCTTGGGTCGCCAAAATATCGTTTACGCACATGAACTTGTCGGCTCCCCAGTGCGCACAGGCTGCTTCCGCTTCACTTCTGGAGACGGACTCTGCCAATCTCCTCTTTCTAAGAGACGAAGAAGGGGGGGTTGGAAGCTTGCAAGTTTCACCTGGATGTTGTGGGGCCCTGTTGGTTTGGAAGAGATGTGGTTCACTCTCCAAAACCTGCCACTCTTGACCAAATAAGTTGGCATCACTGATGACAGTCTTGCCATCTCTGGCCAACATGAGACCAGTTCCAAACTGACCAAGAAGGCCTCTGCTGGAACCAAAATGTTCACTAGTGACATTGACAAACTTGACAGAAACCATGTCCTTGAAAGCCCTGACTTTGATGTGCTGACCGTGTACTTCCATGGCAAAGACATGTTCATGGTCACTGAGAACTGTGTGTGCCATAGAATGATGAAGTTCTCCACTCTCAACCCCATTTACAAAATAGGTGCCAAAGCTGCCAACTTCCAAGACACTGTCTCCAATTTTGATTGCAGCACTCTCAATGTAGCTGTACCAGTACCTGATACGAGTCCTCACATGCGCTTCCAAGCCCCCACCTTGTCCAAAGCCAGGCGCCTGGACCAAAACAAGGTCACATTCAGCATGATAATCATAGTCGGTAGCATTCCATGTGCTAAAGTGTGGGTCGCCTCCAGTAAAGCCCGTGCTTGGCTGCTCACCCTGGGTAGGAGCGGGTGCTGTGGGCGATGGGCCAACTGGAGTAGGTGCTGGGTCTGTGGGTGATGGACCACCTGGCGAAGGGGGATTCCCTCCAGTAAGTGACAAAACTGCACAGTCGGGTTGTCCATGAACGGCACAGCCTGTAGGAGGACGAACTCCGTTGGCATACGTGTAGTCCACGCAATTCTCCAACGATTCACCGGGACAAATCATTTGGCCAGTTGCCGCGTGTTGAACTAGGGCCATAGTACAACACGAGACGACTTCAAGATTAATCGCGTCGTACCGACCAAGGTCGCCACATGTGGTTCCCGCAGTCACTGTCTGAGTTAACGTGGCATCGCATCTTGTTGGCTCTGACAAAGGTGGATCACAACATGTGATGTCAAAAGCCCCTGCGGCGACAGTTTTTCCAATGTCAGAACATGTCGTTCCCATAACAACTTTGTAGTTGGCCTGTGTAGTACAGTCGAATGGATTCGCGGGTGTGGGTTCACAACATTGGATGGTCGTTTGGCTGGCGCTGGGAGCCAATCCAGGGGCTGGCAATATATCTTCACAAACACCAGCTTGGGTGACCCTGTAGTTCGATGTAGTCTCGCAATAGATATCATGGCCATCGCAACATGAGACGAGCGTGGTGACACTACTGTCGCACTCAACGTATGTTCCTTGGTATAAATCCGAGCATTGTGCTGGGGGGTTGCCTCTTTGTCCGGGGGCCAAGTTGTAGGTGATGCCACTATCGCAAGACGTGCAGTCCGGGGGATTTGTGCAACAAGGTGTTTGGCTTGCACCACATTCATATTGAGCTGGCGTGGCGTGGTCACAAGGTGTTAGCAAGTAGGCTGAATCTTGTGGGTGATCGCGGTTTGGATCATCAATGTAAGCTTGAGGAATATTGAAGGTTTGGCATTGGTCGCAGAGTGGCCATTGATCGTCGGGGCAACATAAGTAGGGCGAGGGGGTTGTGTTCGGGCAATCCACATGGCCCATATCTGCGCAAGTAATGCTGGCATCGGTAACCTTGACATCGATGCACGCAAAACTCGGCTGCTGGCCATTCACATCGACATTCACATCGCACTTGATTGTAATACCGGCGCTGCAATCCACTCTTCCAAAGTCACTGCATTGGCCTGCGGGTGTGGTGTAAAGGGATTCACAACTTTCACAAGAACCCGATGGTTCATTTGGACCTCCGCAACAGCTCACGGTACTGGGATTGTTACGGGAGCAAGGAACGTAGGTATTTCCGAGGCCAGTCGCGGAAAGAACGGCACATGTCACAGGGTTCGTTGTGTCTCTGACAACTTCAATTTGCTCGCAGGAGTTGTGGATGGGGTCAAATGCACTTGGGCCACAGCTAGGGAAGCTGGAGCAACACTCGATAAACTCAGTGTCGCAGGGTCTAAACTCTTGCGACACTTCTTGGCAGGTAGAAACTTGGGTGGTGTCGACGCACTGAGGAGTGCAGTACTGTGAATCGCAGAACGGGGGATTGGTGCAACATGAAAATGCAACACCACCGTTGTGCTGACACAGGTCAGGCTGAGCGGAGGTGGATCCAACAGAGAATGCCAGGACGATGGCGGAGGTCAAACAAAAGAGTTTCATGTTACTTTTGCTCGTTGGGCTTTTTGTGAAGGTTGAGAGTTGTAAAAAACAATCGATGGTGCATGCTTGCTGGTATTAGTAGTTGATAGTCTGTATTGTCTGGGCAATCTACATGTAGACTCACCAACCGGTCCCACTGACGGTGGTGGGAGTTACTTTCCATCCGCGAGCGTCTCTTTTGATCAGGCTCTTGGCGCACACCGGTACCGTACTATTAATTAATAGTACGCGACTGTTCGAGGGTACAGGTAGACACGGCATACCGGTACGAGTGTGTGTAGACGGGTTTAGAATGGTAGTTGCGGTAAATATAGAGTTAAAATTTTGTTCTATTTTGCATTTTTGTATACCAACAATAATTTACCGCAACTACTAGTACCAGTACCTGATATCCAAAGCTGTCTTCCAGTGGACACGTGGACACAGTACTAGTAAAAACAGCACACAAGACCCTTTCTGCCCCAGCTACTCTTGGTGCAACCACCGGAAAGCGTAGAGCTGCTGTAGAAGCCGGTAGGAATATGGATCAACTACCGGAATAATTTAGGGTTAAAGTTCATAGTTATTTGTTAGTTTCCGGTGGTTGATCTTTTCCGGTGGTAAACCCAAGAGTAGCCAGCTGTGTTTTAATAAAAATTAATAATGTATTTGTGTCTGTCTCTGGATTTAGCTGGCTGGATCATTTTCAGATCTTGCTGACACTACTTACATGTACCAGCAACACCTTTACATGTAACAGGTACATGGAACGGGACCAGTGATGGAGTAGCTTGCTAACTCTGCTTGTGCTTGTTTCTTGACAAGGGACCAATCACTTTCTGATGCGGTGCTGTCCCAACTGCCAGGATTGCATGGTAGGGATACGTGCAGCTCCTCGGGTTCCCTTGAACCCAACTAAAAGGCTTGGGCTGGCAATGGTCTGATAATTATTTGCATTATGGCGTTTGGGCTTGGCAGAGACATTCTGTTTGCTCCAAAGAGCATTGTGTCAATGGTTTCCCCTACATTGAAGCAGCTGCCGTGAGTCTTGGAGATATTGTGTTGGAACCGTCTAGCTTTGGGAGCTACATGATTGATGCCACTCTCAAGTGGGGCCACCGGTACCGATGATTGTGGAGGATCTCTACCAATTAACCCATCAAGTCATGATTGCTTTGAGAGAGACAGGCAGAGCATGTCTTCAGCATCGCTGCGGGGGGCAACGAAGAGGAACAGATTGTGGTACCCACTTTGAATAAAAGCAAATGGTATTTGTCAAGATTGTTATAACTTTGGAACAAGTGTTGGCATGGGGGAAACGCTATGGCATCACTCACTGTCTTCGTGGATGATCACCTTGCCTTTGGCCAAGAATGGCAAGACTTGGGAGTCAGAACCAAAGCTCTTCCATGCCGGTACAATCCAAGAACACAGTCTCCTCCTCGCCAAAAGTGTGTAATGCCCGACCCCAAGAAGGAGGCGAGAAGAAGACTTGGAGAAGTGGCATTTGACAGAGACGCCTCAGAAGAGGCATGTGTTCATTGCAATGCAGACCTCAAAGACAATTGCATCTGTGGCGTCATGGCCATGACGGACTTAGCACAAACAGAGCGTGCCTTTCAAATCAGAACAGATCAGATTTCCACAGAAGTTTGCCATACATGTACGTGTAGACACTATTACTTTGTGTGGGTTGCTTCGAGTGACCTATCCAATACCAAACGTTGGGTCGCGCACTTGCCTACCGTAGTAGCACGGTATCTTCTCCTCGTGAAATCATTTGTGAGCTACAAGTTTCATTGCCGAAGTTCCCCTCAACTTGCTCCTTCTGAGGATGTGGGAAAGCTGTGCTCGAAGTTACAAATTGGGACGTTTCTAGCCAGTCATACACCACTACCATGATCTTCAACCAGGGCGACTTGTCAACAGTTGCATTTGGCGCTCGTCTGCTGCATTGGCCCCGGTAGCATGTACGTAGAGCTGCGAGAAGGTGGCCTTGGAAATGTTTTCCCTGGCCAATGCCTTGAGCACGGACCAAACCTCAATCAGTGGGATGGACCTTCGTTCCGACAAGGAAATCATCAAAGAAAAGCCAAGTCCAACAATGAACGACACTACAAACATCCGAGATTGTTGTCGAATGGCATCCATCACCATGGCCACGGCCATTCGACATAATGAGCCCAGCAACCCCCGATGTCGTGCATGGCGGTATCGATGTACTTGATACGCTTTGGCTTGGCACTCCTCGTCACAATAATACACATGCTGCTTGGCGGATATGGCCATGTCATAGCAAAATTGGCACCGAATCATGCCTCGCTTTCGTTTGGCGCGCCTCCGACTTGCTCGTCCCGTGTCCTCAACAACATGGGGGAACATGCGACAGCACCATTCACATTCGGTACTGCGGTGTCGTCTCTGGTGCTGGTCATGATGATTGCTAGTCTCGTGACGAACGGAGAAAAAGAGATGATTGTTGGGATGGATGTGAAGTAGGGGTGAACGAAAGGATCTCCCGTTGGGAGCATAAAACCGAAACTCTTCGATCAAACCCTTCCCATCCGCTTCGTTGACACGCTGAATATCTTGGCCGCCGTGTAACAACACCATAAACCGACGATTGGAATCCTGGACGGAAGGTGCAACATCAACCTCCACGCAAGTTTGGGTCCATGCTGCCGACTCTAGGAAATCCAAGCCCAGAACAATGCCTGGTTTCCACGCTTCTTGTGTGTTGTTGATTTGATTGTCATGCACTACAGCATTCCTCAGTCGGACTTTGATGCTTTGGGAGGTTCCCCCCGCCAGTGTCACAACAAGCTCATCGACCACTGCCATTGTGACGGCGTGTTTCATGACAGAAACCTGGACTTCGTCGTCGTCACTGTCAGAATCGTCGTCACTAGTGTCCGATTCATCATCATCCCTCTTTCGAGTAGTATATCGACACCGTAGCTCGTGGAATCGATGGGACGTTAGTTTGGTCGTTCGGAGCCCCAGCCACTGGACGGCCGAAGGAGACACCACCGTGTACGGTGCTGCCGTGGAAATCCCCGCCAGCATTGGAATATTCCCCTTTACCGTAATGGGAATGACGACAGGCCCATGCTTGGGCGCCACGTAGGTTGGCGACAAGCTCATGGATGCAGCGCAATCCACTGTAATTTTGGGTCCATTGCGCCGTTGCTGTCGTACTGTTTGCCATTGTGCCTTCAACTTGGCATCTGCGTCTTCATCCTCCGACCATCCACGGGCGCGACATTCTTGACGTGTTTGGTCGTGGGACAATCGTTGCGGTCCTCGTGATTCCGTTCCGAGATGTGGATCCATGCCGAGAATGTTGCGTCGACGGTACCCCACAGTAGCCAAACGCTCTCGATTTTCGTCGTTGAGAAAATCTCGTGCCAGTGGTTTTCGACAAATGGGACACGACACTTCCATCATGGCTGTTCGTCGGTTATGATTGTTGTTGTTATTGCCATGGTGATGGTACAGCCGTTCGGGTTCCGAGGCGCCCCATCCCAGGAGACAAGCGACACAAAAGGCATGACCACAGTACAGTTCCATCATGCGTGTCGTTTTCGACTTGTCACGACGATTTTTGTTCCAAGGAAACAAAAAGGTTTGACGCTCAGCAGGCTCTTCTAGACAAATAGCACAGACATTTGGATTGTTGTAGGTTTCTTCCACTGTGGATTCCTGTGGATGGATGATGATAGTAGTAGAGGCAGTACCATTCCAGTTTCTCATTGAGGATGATAGTAGTGGCGAGGAGGGCATCCGGTTTCCAAATAGCACCTGGGCTACCTGAAAGGCATAGTGTCGTGGTGAGGAGCTTTGATTGTTGTTCCTGTCGTGTCGATTTTGGTCTAGGATGTAGCTGAGCAACGTCATGGTCAAGGGAGTGTGTGCGACTCCCATTTGTAAGAGTTGCAGAATGCATTGACTGTACCGTTCCACCGTTGGCATTCCCACAATGCCCCAGTAGGAGGAAAGGGCACTGGTGGATATGGATGCGTCACATGTGATTCTCTCGTCGTCGTCGTTGTCGTCGTCACACCAAGTGAGTAAATTGTTCAGGAGGTAGTCCAGAGCAGACACATGCGTTTCCTCTGGTTTCTTTTTCTTCTTTACCTCACTGTTGTCGTCGCCGTCGTCATCATCATCCTCTTGAGCATAATCATAACGAGCAGTCATCCAGACTCGTTCCGTGGCAGGAATGTACCGTAGAAAGAGCTGCATCATTTCGGGGCACGCTCGATCCAGAATTTTGGCCCATAGATTGTACAGGATTACTTGTGAGACAATCCATTCTTTCATCTCATTCTTGTGCTCGTGCTTTTGCTTTGGTTGTTGTCTCCTTGTTTCAATCATCAAATGCCGAATGGTGGTCACACTGCCATACTGCGCGGCCGCCACCAGTGTGCTGCTGGACTCGTCCGAAGCATTCTCGTCGGCTCTTGCCCCCAAGCGAAGCAGCAATAGGACCATGTCATCTTCCCCCTGCCACCCGTAGACATGCCGCAAGTACTTCCATTGGACCAACCACTGCAGCAAGGGTCGTTTCCCATTTCCCTCATCGTCGTCACTTTGATTGGGAGGACATGTCCGTGCTCTATCGACGCGTTGCTCCTGCAAAATGACCTGGATCAACGGTCGAATCAGCCACTCGAGGTTTTGTCCTTCACTACTTTTGTCACGATGATCAGAAGGAGCCGTCGTCAACAGCAAGATTTGTTCCAAGCGTTCCCCCAGTTGCTGGCGATTGTATTGTCCCACGCCACCATCGGGTCGACGAGAGCAGCGTTCTTCAATGGCATCCAACAAGTCATCGACGAGTAATGAGAAAGGTTTTGGTGGTTCTACTGTGGGATCCATCATGGAATGAATTCAATCAAAATGAAAATGGCCATGGCTCCTCTCTTTTGGAACCATCAATCAGTCAATCAGTCAGTCAATCAATCAATCAATCAATGGGTCTTCTAGATAGATAGATAGATAGCTGCCCGTTCCTCGCGTAGAGAGCCTCACTTCATGGTGTCATGCAAAAGCTCTCAGAGTTTCTTTCATTCTCGCTACAAAAAGGACACTTCATCCGTGCATAAATCCGCAAAATTCGCATTTTGCTCTCCAATTTACCTATTTCCGCCACATTTTGTATAAAAACGGCCCGCTGATTTGAAGATCGACGGCCGCGCGCTATGGACGCGCAATTCCGAGGCGAAGCCGAGTGCGGCGCGTACAGTAGCGCGCAGGCCGGAGATCTTAAGACGAGGAGGAGGAGGCAAGATCGAGGCTGCAGGCGAGGCGAAAGGAAGGCCGAAGGCCTGGAAGCCGAGACAAAGACGAGATCGCAGCCGACACCCGAGGCTGCCAATGAAGAGGGCCGTCATTTGTGTGTAATCTGTACAGTGATAATCCGAGACATAAGCTGTTAGATTACTGTAACTGCCCATTGAGGAAACGCAACAATAGCCCATCCTTTGACTATTGACACGTGTAGCAGAAGCCTTCTCCAGTAGGAGGTCATTGAAATTTGAAGATTGACGCAAGAGATCACCCCCGTAGGATTCAGTACTGAAGCTACGGCCGTGAAGATGTCCGACGACGAGTTTGTCCTTCCTCCTGTACCGGCAAGGTCTCCTCCCAGTAGTGAGGATGAGGAGGAACATGAAGACGTGATGGAACAGGAAGACGTAGAGGAACAGGAAGATGTGGCTCCACCATTGACTCAAGGAACTGCTGCAGCGACACTCCTTGGCTTTGCCTCGGTTGCTCCGCCGCCTCCACCATTGACTCAAGGAACTGCTGCAGCGACACTCCTTGGCTTCGCCAATCTCCTCCTTCTCCTCCTCCAGCAGATCCAAACGTCTTCCAATCCACGCTCGAATGTACCATTGACTTCGGTGGAAATGAAGGAACTCCTCAAATCAACAACCGACCCGCCAGAGTCTCCTTGGAAAATGAAGAAAATCAGGAGCCAACACAAGAAACTCCACAGGAGCAGCCAACACTCAACTCTGCCGCTGCCATTGCTGGTGCCTTGGAAGCTGGAAATCAATACGAATCCATGGAACTGACTGAGGAAGACCTCAAGTTGTTAGCCGAATCCAAAGACAAAGGGAAAGTATCAAAGGAACATGCCGCAAAATCACCCGCTGTGTGAATCGATTCTTCACGACCATCCACGAAAATGGAGGCGACATCTTGGCAAATCTTCTGAAGAAGGAACCAGCCAATTATGCGAATGGAAAGACAGTCGATTATGCCTTCTTCAATATTGTGAGTGGAGACAAGAACATCGACAAGCACACCATTCTCAATCATTGTCTCGTCTTGTGTGGAATGAAATGGCTTTGTAAGAGTGGAAAAAACAAGGGCAAACTGTTGGCACCAACAGTCTTCGATCAGTACATCCAAGTCTTGTTCCATTTCTTCAAAGCTCGCGGCATCCAATACAAGTACAAAGAAGATTTCAATGAAAAGGGACAGTTCCACGGCTTCATGATCACGAAGTGGTACATGATTCGGAAGAGCGATCCCAAGTTCGGAGTCAAGAATTACAAATCCGCGATTGACTGGGATGCGGATGCGAAGATTCGTGAGCGATTCGTGACGGAAGACTCCAACCCTGGACGAATCCGCAGCATCTTCTGTACGTCTGCTCTATGTGCTTGGTCGTTCTTCCTTTTCCGTGGAGGCAGCCAAGGAGATGGCGAATCTTTTACACGAAGAGACATATGGGGGTGTCTACGATCGAAGACTTGGAGAGCTCGCCGGCAATGAGTTTGAAGCATTCGTTCTCCCGGAAGACAAGACCAACCGACTCAATCTCGTGAATCCATCGGCGTTGAACAAAGATGATCGCTGCATTGAGTGTATGGAGAATCCGCATGATGAACTCTGTCCGGTCAAGGTCATCCGTTTCTTCAAGGGAAAGTGTCATCCAGAAGCCGTCAAGTTCTTCGCCAAGATTGCCAACCGCCAAACAGCGAAAGGAATACACCACACTGGCAAACGTGATGTTTGGTTTTTCCAGCCAAGCACGGAGACACTCCCAAAAATCTTGGCTACCACAAGCTGAATGGGTTCACCAAAGAATTAGCAAAGATGTGTGGCTTGACGAATTGGGAAGACATTTCCAATCATGGTTGGCGAGCGTACGAATCACAAAACTCCAGCAGCTCGCGTCGATCTAAGACTCGATTAAGATGGCACGACACAAGTGCGAAAAGAGTCAACTTCCTTATGCTCGCTTGACAAGTGATGGTCTGTTCAAAGCTCACCAGGCCTTGCGTGGAACTGATGATGCGATCGCCGCCAAGACGACGATGACGAGGATGAAGCGAAGACGCGCTGCCAAAAAGCGAAAGAAGCAAAGGAAGAAGAAGAAGCCCAAGACGGCGGTGGCAGAAATTCCGGAGATAGTTTCCACTCAAGAAGAAGAGGAAGATGCGAACTCCCAGTTGACGAAGGGAGCAAGGACCACAGCAAGATGTCGCGAGATGAGCTTTTGGCGGAGCTGGCTCGACGAGATGTCGCTGGATCGGTTGCCGCAGTTCCGAATGTTGGTGCTGGACCGGCGAGTGTTGCTGGATCGACGTTGGGTGTTGGATCGGCAAGTGTTGCTGGATTGGCGTTTGGTGGTGGGTCGGCGAGTGGTGCTGGGAGTCAAGG
>CAICTM010000892.1:0-43612 GCA_903772945.1 Seminavis robusta | reverse complement strand
CATCGAATTGGCATGCAAGAAAGGACTGAAGGATTCCACCAGTCTACTATTCTCCACTCTGACTGAGTCCAATGCTTCTGGGTCTCATGTGCTAGCCTCTCTTATCGCCTTTGAAGTATGATGACAGAGCATGGAATGGAAGGGGTCTTCCAGCTTGTTGTTGGAGACCTTAATACTAACACTATTAATAAAATCAACATGTTCACTGCTCCTGGACAGGTTTCAGAGTCTATGATGGAAAATGGCATCAGGACCTCACAGTCAATGGGGTCAGACTCATCGATGCCAATGGGGATCTGCAGCAACATCCTGTTTGCCAGTATGATCTAACCAACCTTGCCTGGTCGGGAAAGGCTGTCTTGAACTCTTGCACTGATGCACTCCAGGAATTGAAATCAATGTTCCTGGCCAAACACAAGGCCCAACTTCTCTTGGCTCTTCTGCAGAAAATACAGACCTTCTCTCAGTAAGATTGAAACCCTCAAAGCCAAGCTACTTCACTTGGACATCACCAAGTTCCCTGGGGAAAAAGTGTCCATGTATGTTGTCGATGCAAGCAAGATCATCAAAGAGATTCGATTAAGCTTTATGTCCAGTGATCCCATGCCTGAACTAACCAGCACATCTTTGAGGGGTTTCCTTGGCTGTGGTTGTCCATAACTTCGATCCAAAGTCCATGAGCTTGTTGTCAAGAGTGACATCAACGATTTGATAGCAACTATGGGAACAAACAATTGGAAGCACTGAACTTTGAATGACTTGGATGCCCTCTATCGGGTCCTCTCATCCAGAAAACTTATGAGCCTGCCCAACATCTTGGATCCAAGGGATCCCAGGCCAAAGCCTTCCAGGCAGCAATGACAAAGCAGTTGAGGCAAAAGTTGGGAGCTCACCAGGATCGAAACAGTGGATCAACCAGTGGCGGTACCCGTCTCGTGGAGGCGCCTGCTTTGATTGTGGAGCTACTGATCATCATAGAAACGATCATCTCTCTCTTCTTGATAGGCTGGAGTGTGGTGTGATGTTTCAGATGGTCGTCACCATGGAAACCCCTGAGGCATAGGGTGCTTTGAGGTTCCTTTCCCAGTCCATCTGAGCCGGATCCTGTCCAGGCTCCAGTGGTGTGGTTGATACCTCCAAGCCGAGGGGCTTCTGTAAGCTTGGTCTTCTCTTTGGTTTTCCCAATGTGCTGGAGGAGCTCCTGGAATTGAACTGCGGTCAATGGTGCTGCAGTCATGATTGGAGGATCAGATGGTGGGATGATTGGATCAGATTCAAAGAAGGCTTGTCTGAAGCCTTGTGGACTGAACAAGGATGCTGATGCTGGCGCTGCTGTTGAAGATGAAGATGCTGAGGCAGAGGAAGCGTCGTCAAGGTCCATCAAGTGAAAATCAACAAGAGGGCAAAGGCAATGGCGGCAATGGCAACAGAGGCAACAGTAGAAGGAGCGGCAACAAGAGGAGGAGCTTGATGGACCAGTCAATCGAGTCAATCGAAGCTGGAATTTATGAGTAGTTGGATCCTTCGACGTGGTCGGACTTGGCGAATCTTTTGAGTAGGAATTCAAACGACCAACTGCAAGCCAGTATAAACGACCGATGCCAGTTCTAGGTAGCAAGATACCAACAACGCGAACAACACGAGCGATCGATCGGCAGTTGGTGTTCTTCACGTACACAACAACAACACGAGCGATCGATCGGCAGTTGGTGTTCTTCACGTACGTACACAACAACAACACGAGCGATCGATTGCTCGTGTTGTTGTGATTTGAAACGAAAAAGTGAGGAGGTTTCGAAGAAGACATAACCCAAGCATGACTCAACCAATTCCAACCGATAATAGAGGGTGAAATGGCTCCCGAAGCATGACTCGAAGCATGACACACAAGCCGAGCCTTATATATGCATTCGGAGCTCATTTTTCGATGAATTCTGTTAACTCTGTTGTCAACTCGGACCGATCGATCGCGACGGAGATGAGGCACGGCTCTACTGGTGATAGAGATAACAGTAGTAGTAACAGTTGCAGTCGAACGTGCAGTACCAGTAATGGCTCCTGCAGCGGTCGAGATAATAGGATCCTCATTGAGATTATGATCGTCAACAGGACAAAAGGTGGACTCCCATAGGAGTCCATTGTATAATATAGGGTCCTCATCGCGATTTGATCGACGACAGGATGAGATGAGTCCTTGTTGAGATTACGATCGTCAACAGCAGGATAAAGAAAGGGATCGACATGGGGATTGCTTACGAGCGAATCCAGCCGAGTGGCAATGATGAGAGGATTGCTTACGAGCGAATCCAGTCGAGTATCATTGATAAGAGATAGACATATAAGAATAAGAATGAGTAACATCTCATAACCTCGCATGCTACCATGCGACAATACCATTGTGCATTGATTAATCTAAGGATCTAAGAGATGTAAAGTTTGTATTTCCAAATAAGTGAGCAGTTATTGATTATTTTCTAGAATAA
This sequence comes from Seminavis robusta, assembly GCA_903772945.1. Lineage (NCBI taxonomy): Eukaryota > Bacillariophyta > Bacillariophyceae > Naviculales > Naviculaceae > Seminavis > Seminavis robusta. Next base: position 41,129 of record CAICTM010000892.1, on the reverse strand, counting down.
GCCTGCTAATTGTAAAGCTGTAAAGCTGAATTGTAAGCTGTATCCCGTCGCAATGTTGCCACTGGGACAGGAGAAGATACCAAGTGCTTTCTGGGCCTTGTGTACAGAGAGTCTCTTTATGGGTCGACGGGTACCAGTGTCATCATCTTGGAGGAGTAATTGACCCGGTAGTTCGGAGGGGGATTTGTAGGTCCACAGTCCTTGAACACATTTGTAGTCTACGCCCCAAAACCAACTCTTCTTGTAGTCGAGTGCACCACCAGTAACTCGAAGGAAGGAGTCCCAGTGATCAAGTACATCCTGTGCTTCAAGCATGACTTGCCTTCCTTTTGTGTAGTTGTCAGGCCCAGAATGAACCAGGTCAGTATCATCTACAAATTGGAAGCATACCAAGTTCACCAGATCGTTTCTAATTGCAGACCAAGAGGCATAGCCAAAGCCTTCATGCCGCATGGCATCGACAATAACAGTTGCCACGGCTGCCCAGCCTGTGTTGGAAGCACCGTTCCCTTGGAGGTAACCTTGGTTTGGATGGGTATGTCCAGAGGAGTTGTAAAACAAGTCAGAGTCACCAAATGCAGTTCTGATGTAGTGATCCATTTGTTGAATGTTCTTGAGCATGGAAATCAGGGGTTTCTTGGGGATTCCCAGTCGGCGCAAACAAATGTAGGCTACATTGTGAACCACCCTATCGAAGCATCCTTTTGCGTCGTTGGAGATAACCACCATTGATTTTCTCCTGAATCTTGAATCGTCGCCAATCAAAGTGTTGTTCAAGGAGATCTCTTGTGCTCTGTAATGGCGCCTTCCACCTCCATTCTCTGGGCTCAGGAGACCAGCAGCTTCGCCGTTCCTCATTCCTTCCTTGCCAATTTTCTTGTAGTTGATGTTGCAATCAGCTTCAAGCATTTTGACATTCCTCATTTTGTGGGCCCGTCTATCGCCAGAAGACTTCAATAACATGGAATCAATCCCAACTTGCCATCTCTTGTAGTTCTCACCCGTCTGGTACATGATGCTCCTTCGAGAGGCATCGAATGCCGCCAAGTCAGGGTCCATGGCTTGAGCCTTCAGCATCCCAAAATGGATGCCTGATTTGCCGCCTGTAGTTTTTTCTTTCTGGCGTTTCCAGCCTTGGATGTGGTCTTCGGTTGTCACAAATGGTTGGCTTTGCGGGACGATCACTCCAGGAGGGATCTGCATCTTGTGGATGAGTTTCTTGGAGTATTCAGAGAGATCAGGAGGACATTGATAAGTGCCGTTCAGGATCTGCTCAGCCGCAGCTGAGTCGCCAATGTATCCCAGATCAGATAGAAGAGGGTCCTTCATGAAAGGTGAGTTTGTACACTGTTGGTATTTGTTGGAGTTGACTTCCAGCATCACTTCTTCAATCGAATCTTTGGTAATGCATTCAGTGAGGACTTCTTCATTGCCGATGATTTCAGATTTCAGGCAAGAGGTGACAGCACCACCCTGTTGCTTGTCATTGATGAATCTACTGATGGCACCTTTCCGTCTAGATTCTTCTGCAGCAAGAATTCTCTTTCTGTGTTTCTCAGGGAAAGTGTCAATGAATTTGAGGCGAGAGTTCTCATGGTCTTTCTTGGCTAGGTTGTAATCAGTGTAGGCCTGACTAAGTTCCTGCTTCATGTCTTCCAGCGTCAGTGTCTTGACAGGTGTGGTGACTTTAGCTCTATGTTTGGCTCGAGCCCAATACCTGGATTTGACTCTGCCTTTTCCAAGCCTTCGGTTGATGGCGATCCTCCAAAATTTGATCCTTCTTCTAGGGAGAGCAGTCGCCATAGAGAACTGAATGGCCCCTGTCTTGAGTTTCCTGCATTTCTTCTCAGCTCTGAGTTGGCATTTGGTAACCAGCTTATCAATCGCATTAGCCTCGTCCAGTTGGGCTGCAGTCATAAGGTTCCCAATGATGGAGGATTCAAGAGCATACTGTCTGCCTGGGAGGTTGTGTTGGAGGAGGAGGGATTTCAGAATCTTGTTGTATCGCTTAACACATCGTGGGTCTCTAAGCTGAAGTCTTCTGCATTGGGGTTTCCAGATTTTGGGTGGGGTGTGACCAAGAAGGTGATGTATCTTGATGTCAACCCAGAGGGCTCTGTGGTCAGCAGGGGCTTCGTTGTAGGAGAGATAACCAGCTTTGCTTGCAAGGATTCCAGGGGTGGTGAAGATGCCGTCAACCGAGACATTGGATTGGTTGCTTCGGCATGTTTCAGGGGCATTGGTGGGTTCATGGATGGAGAAGACAATGTTGGACATACCTCTGTCTTCAAAGAAGGAAAGGATGGTATCACTGGTAACATCTTCATTCCAGTCACCACAAACCACCAGGCGATCACCTTCAGTAATCCATTCATCCATCTCTGAACCAAGGTCCTCAAGAATAGCATCCCTGGGGCACCTGTCATCATCTTCACATAGTAGGAATGTTTTTTGTTTGGCGTAAGCGCTGCAAGGTTTATCAGGGCTGTGGACAGGTCTATATACAGATACAAAGCGGAAAAAGGTGTTGTGACTACCTCTGTATCTGGACCAGCACCATCTCCCGAGTCCAGTAGGGTCTTTGCCAGCTCCAGCTGCCCATTTGTTGGGGTTCCCTTGAGCAATGATTGCTGTTCCTCCCCACTGTTGTTGGGCATTGGTCATGTCATTCTCATTGAAGGCACAAATGGTTTTTGTTTCTCTACCATCAAGTTCTTCGTTCCATCTCAATCTTTTCTTCCACTGCCTGGATGGGCCACTCCGCATGAAGTTGATACCATGTTCTTGGATGGCAAGGGCATCAGGGGCTCTATTCTTCAAGAGTGTCAGGAGACTGTCAGCTTTCGTATCATCATCAGGGTTGACTGCAAATCCTCCAATGTTCAAGGACATCAATCGGAATGTGTCATCCTGGTGTACACCCATCTCATCACCAAAGGAGGACATCTCAGTTTCCAAGTCGATGGAGTCCTCATCCTCAGAACCATGGCCAGTAGTAGCATTGCCAGTGGGTGGCCAATTTCCAACTGGTTGCTGTGATCCCCTCATGGGGGTGTGGAGCCAGAGGCTCCTGGGCGGTCAGGAGGGGATGCCTCTGCTGGAGTGGCACCTCCTTGAGCGTTGGCATCTCCGTTGTGGTTCTGCTGGGAGTTCTCACCAGAGGATTGGGAATCACTACTAGATCCTGTCACAGTGTCGAATGGGTTGGGGCGGTCTGCAAATCCAGAGGTAGAGTCATTCATGGTGACTCCTCCAGTAGAGAAGCCATCTTGGACATCAAATTGGGTGGATGCGTCATCATCTTGTCCTGAGATGTGGAATTTCTTCATCTTATCCAATGGGATGTCAAGCTTGTCTTCGAAATCAATGTGGAGGGCGGGGGCATTGTAATACTCTTCATCTGGTGTCTTCCATCCTCCTGTCCACACACCTGTTTCTGGATCAGTTGGGAAAGTATACTCTTTAGCATCATCAGTAATGTCATTGCAAAGGGCTTTGTATGCATCTTTGCCAAGGAACTTGTAGACAAATGCTGGGAATGCATCGGCAATGCTTTCTGCAACTCCAATCCTGTCGTTGAAGATAGAAAGTTGGTGAATATTCTTCTTCCTTTGAATGTCCCAACTGTGCAAGTCAATATCCTGGATACATCTGTGTGTGGAGATCCTGGGTTTGTCATCATGGCCGTGGGGAAGGGGATAGCAGAAGCCTAGCAACATCTGTCTTGCAGAGACTTTGACCTTATCATTCTTGGATGTGAGAATGTCTGTGAAGGTTCCTAGGTGTAGATCAAGGAGTTCATGATTTCAAGGTAGGAGTGAACGGAGATTGGTGTCTCACTTTCAGGGATGTTGATAGTGGAGGTGGATCCTGTCATGAGGTCGTTCATCACTGGAAGGATTGGGAGGAGGCTTTGGATTGGAACCTCAATGCATGCATCAAGACTCCTGATAGTGTAGGCTTCCCTGTACACAAGTCCTTTGGTGTACTTGCGGTGTGTTTCAGAGCTCTTTGCAGCTTTTCCTTGTTTATCAGCTGAGGGTGCAGCAGGGTCAAAACCAAAGGAGCTGAATCTAGGGGAAGGTGCAAAGATGTATTCTTTCATGCCAGGGCGTTTGTGGTAGGGTTTGGATTGGAACATTTTGATCAGTATGGGTTTCACTTCCATGCATCTAGTAGCATCACAGATGACCAACACAGCTTTGTATGGGTCAGGGGTGTGTGGTGGGGTTCCTTTATATCCCTTGGGGCGGTTCAATCCTGGAACCCATCTGTAGGCAAGACCGATCAAAGGGGCTTCTGGTCTCCTTGGGAATTGGCTGATCCAGAGGTAGTCTGTGATGATCCTGCTATGGAGGAGTTCCATGTCAGTATGTCTGTTGGACATGGTGAAGAATCCCAAGGTTTCTTCAGACTCAGCTCCTTGAATGGTGGCTGGGTAAGCAGTCATCTTCTTTCCTTTGAACCAGTCCTCATGTGTTCCTTGGTAGGATGGGAAGTTATCATCTTCAGTTTCATATCCCCAATACATGTAGAAGTAGACATCCTTGTTGTACTTAGCTGTGCCTGGACAGTGAATGTATTCAGCACATTTGACCCATTCGTTGTGTTTGGGGAGAATTTCGGGACTCTTGAGAATCTTGGCTGAGGAAGAGGATTTGTAGGGGAGGCACACAAGGGCGGCTTCTTCAGTTAGCATTCGTTCCCATACTTCAACAACAGAATCCCACAGATACTTCTTGGCAGAAGTGTCTTTGTCCATATCTTCTTTCTTGGGGATGTGTAGTTTGTACATCATGCGCTTGGTGTTTGAGCAGGGGTTCTCCTCTATGACTATGATCCGTTCCAGATGGTGATTTACCTAATGAATTTTGATCAACCAGAGGATTTCGTTTCATATCAACCTCGGAATTACAGGATGGGTGGAAATTCAGCAAGACGGTCCTGGGATCATGAGATCATTTGAACGATAAGTATCGCATGGTTGCTCCTGCCTTGGATGCGGTTGGGCTTTCTAGGTTAGGGGTATGCACTGTCAGGGACAGCATAGCAGAGCAACTTGAGGGTACCGCTGATGTTTTGTCTGGAAATTGGATGTTCCCCACAAAAGAGAGGGCCAGGGCATTCATGTCACTCGTATTGCTTTCACAGGCTGTTGGAAGAGGCGGGTACAACCAGCTCGTCAAACTTTGTAAAAAGCAGGCTAATCCCTGCAACGATGGCACTTTTCCTGGTGGTCGGGCTGTTGTGGGTTTCAACCTTAATAGCAAGAGGAGGCAGCAAAATGCCAAGAGAGTTCCAATTCTGTTTTATGTGCTCTTGCGGAAGAATTCTGGGGACCACTTCGACCACCACATAGCCATCCCCAACTTTGAGTGCGAGCAACGTGCTGCTGGTTTAGTTGGTAGCATCCCGCCAACCACTGGTACAGGCAAGAAGAGGCGGAAAATGCTCATTTTTGTGAGACCCGACCCAGAGTAGGCCTGGCTAAAATAAAAATCAATACTTAAACAGATCCACTTTTGGTGTTTTGGGGAGTCACCGGGTGCTTAACTGCCGCGTTATCTAAATTATTTGAAGGTGAGTGGGCTTGCAGTTTCAAATCCTCCCACCGTGTTTCCCTCACATTTTTGCTTCCCAGACAATTCCACAGCCATTAATTTGGATCAATCGATAACAATGTCACTCGAAGCAATGGATGTCGGCGACCTTGCAGATAGTGGTGCCCACCGGGATGCAGTTCGATGGTAGGCGGTCAGGTTTATCCATTGTCAGATCAACAGGCGATGTCTAACCTTTTGTGCTCTTGTTTCTCTTGTTTCTCTTATTTCTCTTTGCATAGTTTCTTTCACGTGACTATTTGGGGCAACGGCATCTATTTCTACACACCCAAGAATACTGCTTTTGAAGACTTTGCTGATTCAGTACTCAAGCGTGCACTGGGAATCACGGATCCAACTTTCCTTGTGGAGTGCAGGCGGTCCCGTCTTTGGTCTCGTTCTGACATCCTACAGGGCAGAGGCTTATGGCATCCTTTCCCCCACTTGTCTTCTGCGGAGACTGCTGGAGTTCTTTGACCGTACCAGCATGAAAGACTATGTGCACTTGTGTGATAATGAGTCCGTTACCAACAAGTGTGCAGGCTGCCTTGACTACGAGGGTTGGTACCCGAATGACTCTTTGGACTCCGATTGGGATGTTCTCCAGCAAATCGAAGATTCCTTCCAAGCTACTTTCACTGTGCCCAAGATGGAGCACATCAAATTGCACCAGGATAAGCACAGGGCCATCAAAACCCTTCCTTTGAAGGCTCAACTGAACTGCAGAGCCGACAAACTGGCAGGGAGCTACATGAACAGACACATGGCAGTAGACCATTCCAAAGTGCTTCGATTCCCAGCCAACCTGGCCCAGCTGCACCTCCCGAAAGGAATTGCATCTACAAACTCCCACGAACTCTGCGGCACTTGAGGAACGACCAGCCGTTGTTTGATCATGTTGTCAAACTGAACCCAGATTGGGACGAAGACACACCGGCACTGGTTGATTGGACTGCTCATGGTCGTACTGTCAACCGTCATGAAATCCACAAACCCACAATTGTGAAGTTTCTCTTTCAGTTGTTGCCAGTTGGGAAACATATACACCGAGACGACCCCAAATATGATCATCACTGCCCCCGTTGCGGCTGCGATCATGAGACAGAGACGCATGTCTATAGGTGTCCCCACGTGGATGTGGATCTTTGGCGGGGTCAAATGCAGCGAGCGATCAGTACCAAACTGCGAAAAGATTCCACTGATCCGTTCCTCCTGGAAATCGTTCTCGATGGACTCCAATATCACTTTGAAGATCGATTCCTCCATCCGTCACATTACCCGGACCGGTATCGTGATCTTGTAGACGCCCAAAACCTAATTGGATGGGACAACCTTATGCTGGGCGCATGGCCAAGCAACGGGCCAAGCATCAGGATGCATATTTGCATCGGGTCGGATCAAAGGAGACCACCAAGACCTAACAGCTTTGGGTTACCAATCTGGCATCTGTTCTGATCCAGCAGTGGTGGAATCTCTGGGAGGATCGCAATGCCGCCAGGCACGGCCGAGATCAGGAACAGAAATGGCGCAAGAAACACGAACAGCTCCAACGAGAAGTGGAACTCCTATATGAAAAAGCGGATCTGCTCCCTGAGCATCTACTTGATACCATCTTCAAACGACCCCTGGAAGAACAGATGGCCAAAGGGCCGGGGGATGTCAAGGCATGGCTGGCCAACTGGCTTCCGGTGGTTGACAAAGCAATGAGGGACGAGCATGCCCGCGAGCAGCCTTCCCAATCAGGGTAACTATGCGCCGAGGTGGGATTCCCATAGCAACAGCGGGCAATTTAGCCTCGCCTAGACAGTTAGTCGTACAGCACCCTCCGGAGTTTTGTTCAATTTCTCCGGTGGGGGCTTACACTAGGCCCATCCTAAGTGGGCGCCTTTGTGCGTCTGAGGTATGTGGGTTCGTCACGGCACCGTTCAGCTGGATTGTCTGACGAGGTGTAGCCTTAAAATAAAACTTCGTTATTTTCTGAGCTTGTCCTCACTGCTGGACACCGCCTTGTACTCGTCTGAGTTGCAGGTGCTGGCGTCAATGAAGTCGGTGCCGACAAGGTCTAGGACTTGGTCCATGTCGCTGTTGACCTTCCTGAGATAGTAGTCAAGCCTGTCGTGGTCGCCTTGTTTTGGGAACAAGCCACGTTGGATGGTCTTGAGAGTCTGAAGTAGTGGGAACTCTTTGGTGGAGTCCTGCTTCACGATCAGATGGATCCTCTGGAGCATCACTATCGGGTCTAACTTGACCGCGGCTTCATAGTCTCCTTGTCCTCTCAACTTGGACTTCATGGACTCGGTACAGAACGTCATGTAGATAGTGGCTACACCGGTCTTGAGAATGTTCTCATAGGCACGACTAGCCTTGTCGTATTGATCTTTCTTGGCTTTGTACTCACTGAGTTCCAAAGCGTCATACTGTAGGTCCTCCAGATCAGCCTCTGTTAGCTTAGCCTTTGGCTTGGTTGGTGCAACTGGTGCCTGGCTGGCCATTGTTTCAATAGCCAATGAAGCCAGTGGCACATCAGTCCACTCAGGCTTGACTCTCATGTTCTGTGAGTCAAGGTTTCTTCAAAAGGGTAGTACCTGTTGTCTGCCTGTCCATTGGGATGGAACAGGTGTTGGCGTTTGGGACTCTTGTTTGAGCTCCTGTTGCCTCTGCCTTGGTGGCTTCTTCCTGAGGAATTGAATCCCCTACCCCCCTAGAAGGGTATCTTCCTCCACCACGACCACCTCTTCCTTGGAATCTCATGGTTGCCGTTGGTGTGGTAATGCACTCTTTGTGTTCGTGGACTTGTCTCGTGGATACTCCTGCAGAAGGATCTCACGGTGGACTCTCGTATGAGTCACTGCTTTGCGAAAAAGCTTGCTTGTTGGCTGAATAGCCTTGTAGTCTCACTTGGTGGCTGGATAGCCTCGGTCTATTATAGTTGACTGCTCACAAAATTCCAGAGGAACTCGTGGTGTTTCACGTAAAACGTGGCTTGTAATGGCACTCAGGGTAGTAGCGAACTCTTATGTAGCCTTCCGTATGCTTCTGTGCTCTTGCAGAGGTCTTCAGTATCGTTAAATGAGTACACAGTGTGAGTTTCGATGTCTGAAACAGGTGCACGGTGGAGATTTGGCTCTCCGGGATACTTTGCCGGGTTTTTGGTGGTTCACGTTACAATCAACCTATCTCACTCAATATCGGGAGTTAGAAGCGTGCACTGATACTCAAAGTATCCTTGATGTGTTGCACAACTTTCTCTCTATAGGTCTTGTGGCTTGCAATGCCCTCGTTCGTCGATAGCTTGATCGGCAGCTGTTGGTTCTTGCTCGCCGTGATGTGATGAACGAAAATCTCATAATCTCGCACGATGATGTAATCGGCTTCAACTCGTTGAATAAGGGTCCAGTGCCTCGATAGTCAGGGTGGGCATGAAACACTTGGCCGTCCCTCCTGTGTTCTGTGTAGATTGGCAGCTCATTCTGAGTTCTTGAAAGTCCATCGTCGTTGCTGGAATCACTGGCGACACTTGGATTCAATGTGTCTTCCACTTTGTCCTGCAGCTCTAAGAGAAACTCCACAACCTCCTGACTGTTAGTTGCTCTAAGCTCTCTTAGTTGTTACTGTTGTCTATTGAGTTACTACTAAAAAAGTGGGTGGGTTACCAGCTTTTGCTACTGGCATCAAATTTTAGTACAGAGGTACAGGTTGAATCCCTAATCGCGAATCCCCAACACACTCCTGTGGTCGTCGAGCTTGTCCTAGTCGTCGACCATGCTTACTTACTTACTCCGCTTAGCGCTCCTTCTTTGAACGGACCTTCTTGTCCGACCGTGACCCTCCTTCTGAGTGCCCTGGCTCTGAGTGTTCCACAACACCCATCAACTTGTCCACGTTCTGTTTGAACAGTCGACCTTGGTTCGGCTTCGTCCAGAAGTCCGCAACCATATCATCAGTTGGACACCAGTCCACACTGATCTCCTTCTTTGCGACTCTGTCGCTCACAAAGAAGTATCTAATGTTGATGTGCTTCGTTCGTTTACTACTAGAGGCTTTGTCGTTCTTCTCTAGAAGTATGGCACTCTTGTTGTCCTGATAGACTATAGTTTCTTTAACTACATAGCCTTGCTCCCGTAGGAACTGCCTCGTCCAAAGGATCGATGGCATCAGGTCATCAACTGCTACGAGTTCGCTCTCAGTCGAGCTTCTCTTGTTCAACTTCTGTTTCATCGAAGTCGATAATGGGTAACCGGTGCCCATGGTCAAACCACCTCCGGTATGACCCCTCATGTTTGGATGGACTGCGAAAGAACCATCTACATACCATTTCAATATGCCGCTTCCGTCGGCTTTGAGAACCAATGGTAGTTTTCTAGTATGCCTAATGTACTGCATGAGGCGTACTTGTACATCGATACGTTGCATTGACCCTTCGTCGTGAAGTCTATGGTCATGCCAAGATACGTGTGGACCTTTCCTCGGCTCACCGTCATCTCTACAGTGCCGTCCTCGAATATGCTTTCGTATTCATCACGAAGCACTTGGATCAGCTGGTCGTTAACCTTCGAGTCCTTGTGGCTAAGCTTACAGTCGTCTACATGCCAGCAGACTGTTTGTTGCTTGCCGTGCACCATTCTGTTGGCTACACATGGGTCGTAAGGATTAATCTTAAATCCGTTCCGGACCATCGTCTTCCGGAACTTACGGTAGTATAGTAGGCTAGCTACCATTGTGCCGTAGATGGCATTCAAGCATTGCAGTAGCAACTGCTTGTGCCTTTCTTATCCGTTGTCACGAACGGTTTGTAGACATCTGGGGCTATTTCACACAGCATGTCTACTAGTACTCCTCTTACTCTAATGATTACCATATCTTTTTCATCCTCGACTCGTGTCTGGATGAAGGCGTTCGGGATGTCAATTACTGCCACATCCCTTTCCTCTTCAGCGTCGATTATGCAGGAGAGTAGCACTGCTTCTGTCGACATTGTTGGCGAGCTTGCGTCTTCCTTGGAGATGAAGTCACGCTGTTTGTTGCCTCCTGCAACCGCTCGGCCTTTGATCTTCCCGTTCCTTTTCAGCTTAAGGAACAGGTGTGACTCTAGGATACTCTTGCGTTCCATATCGCTGAGTTCTTCCATTTTCTTCGGACGGAAGGTATCCCTGAGATGTAACTGTTTCATCTCGGCAAAGGCTGCATCGTGCGCTTTGTCCTTCCACTCCTTGAGTCCAGCCTTCAATGACAGCTGTGTCATGATGGCTGCTACCACATCAGGTTCTTCTTCTACCTGTGTGTAGAACATGTGTGCATCAGGGTGCAAGACACGTTCAGTTGTATGGACGTTTGGCGTCTCATACTTCTTTCCATCAAAGCTGGGAATATACGATTCCTTTGCTTGTGTCCTCACTCTACTAGACCTGCGCACTCCTGGCGTCTGCTCAGGTGCCGCTTGGGTTTCAACACCCACTCCTGGGATCTGTTCCAGGGGCTGTTGGTCCGTAGTAGGTTCCGGTTCCTCTACCGTTTCGACGATAGGTTGGGTAACCGGTTCCGTTTCGATTTTCGGTTCAACGCCGATTTCATTCGGTTCGTTGACTATCGATTCGGCGTCGTCGTCGTTGACGTTGACGTTGTCCTGGGGATCGTCGGGATCATCTTCCATTTCGTCAATGGTTTCAGCATCCGCGTCCAGGTCCTCATCGGTTTGGATCATTGGTAGTGGGGGTGCGTCATTGCTTTCTTCCCCTTCCACTCCTGTGATCTCGACATCACCAATGGGTCTATTTTTCCGATCAGTAAAAACGAGTAGTTTAGGCTGATCTTTTCCTAATAGATTGACTCTAGCTATCACTGTGTCGGGCATTGGGATCTTGTCCCATGAATGCCGAGTAATTTTCTTGCCGGAGCGGAGGCTCATAAATTTGTAGCCTCCTTGCCTATTTCCGCTCGTTCCCATACAGATGGCCGCCTTTGTGCGTCCTACCATGCTGTTACGGGGCGAGTCTTCTTCATGCACCTGGTAGAAGTCTCCGAACTGCAGGCTCAGGTGCTTTTTATAGTCCAGGGACTCTCCCATCATTATCATACGGGGGCTCATTGTCTCGCTGACCCCCACCTTACTTGGGAAGTATGTCAACTGTTTGACGACTTGTAACACCAAGTTGACGGTTAATATTTTTGGCATGCGTGTAAACGGTAGGCTATGCCGGACAGCTCGTGTCCTTCACTTGACTACCCGGATTCGACGTTCGATCTCGGGTACGTGCTCGTTAGCACTGGCAACGTTTACTACCGGTCCACCCGGCATTGACATGATTGCGTTGGACAGAGGCTCAAACTCATTGTCCACATGAATTGTCGTGATTCTAAAACCACGAGCCTTGTAGAATCGATAAACCTCCTTAACTGCTTCTAGGATGGTCTCTAGCTTCCTGTTGGGCAGGTGTCTAGATGTTGTAAAATCGATTTTACGGCTTAGCGTTAACAGGAACAGAATTCCTGCCACAAAGAAAATGTCCATCGTTAGGAACACAAGGATTGCAAAAAGTCTCTCGGCACTTTCATTGCATTGCCTGCCACTGCGTTCGGTTTCGTACGAGTGGTCTTGCCTTTCAGCGCATCAATATCCTTGCCCCATATAGCTTGTGCCGTATCGATGTCTTCGACGGTCACAGGGCAGTTTGCGATTTGATTGCTCATAATCGCCCATCGGAAATCTTTAATCGATGGATAGACGAGTTGCTTATATAGCAGCTTCGCCCTTGATGCGGCTTTAACTTGTCGTTTGCTGAAGCCTTCCTTATTTTCGGCGACAGTATTCACAAGTGCTTTCCCATTTTTCCTAGGGTCATGAACGTGTAATCCTTCACTGTTCATTTCGTATACTACGTCCGGTAGGCCTGGTCTAATGACTGTGTAGGTTCCTTTCGGACAGTCATAGACGATGTTGCAATTCTTGCGGACATTCTTAACAGATAAGATGTTCGTGATTCCTCTTTCATCGAACCATACTCTCTGTTTGTGGCCAGCTAACTTGGCTGTGTGCTGGACCTTCAGCTTGCCTCCGGTACTCTTCACTGTAATTGGACGATCGGCTTTCCTGATGTCGGTAACCATGTCTTTATTACAGAATAGATCCAACGTGGACTGGTTGTCCAGTAGTTGGATCTCTCTCATATCTATGTCGTCCAATCCTTTTGTGTGGGCGACTATGCCTTGCTTAGTCGGTTTCTTCGTTCCGTCCGTCTTCGTTCCGTCCGCGAACAGCGGTACGTCGAACGTAACGAAACCTTTTTCGACTTTCTCGTCATCTGACTGCGTGATGTCAGAGTCGGCATCATCCTCTCTCAGGGTTGTCAATGCTGTCGTCATTTTATCTTGCAGTTTGCTGATAGTAGCTAGGGTTCTCCTTTGAACGCTACTAGAGCTTTTCTTGCTCGACGTGCTTGACTTGCTACGCTTGCTCGACCTCGACTTGTCGTCGTCGTCTTTGTCTTTATCTTTGTCTTTATTTTTGTCAGGACAGTGCGATGCTGGATGTCCTTTCTCGTGGCAGGAAAAGCATTCTTTCTCTTTCCAGTACCGGTATTCTTTATCATAGCTCGCGTTTCCGCGGCCTTTTCCTCTGCCACCACCCCGTCCTCTCCCGCCTTGTGCTGTCTGAGCAAAGGAGCTTCCGTGGGAAGTGGACTGTCGTGGGATGTTACTCTTGGTGTGTTTGTCCAAGAGGTGTAATACCTCATGTAACGTATGGGGATAGTTATCAGTGCCTTTGGCAAAGTCGTCCCTCAGGTTCTGTTTAAGCTTGTTATTTTCGGCTGAACTATTTGTTAGGAAGATGTAACTATAGTACCGTTCCTCTGCGTATGCCGAGACTGTTTTCTGGTCTTCGACTCCCAGGTCAGCGTATTCGGTGTCTGGGTGGAGTAGGGTGGCCGTATGCAGCAGCGCTGCGTGGTATAGCTTGGAAATACCCACGGATTTTGCAATGTCCCTTTTCGTGGTAAATTGCTCGTGGTATTCGGAAGCGGTAAGGCTCCCTTGGTGGAAATTCAACAGTTGTTTTTCCAGTTGGAATAATGTGTGGTACACAAAATTATCATCGGTCTGGGCCATGATCGTCTTATGGATCATTTTTCGTAGCTCCAGTGGGTCGCATCTTAACAGGACGTCATCGAAGTCCGTGTTCTGCTTCATCTTGTCCTTTAATAGTCGGGTGCACTGCCCTAGGATCAAGTTGAAGGCTTTGCCTCTATTTTCTTGTAGTTTTGCCAACCTCGTAAGGTGGGTCTTCATTAGCCCTCCATACTCTGCTTTCTCGAGTCCCCGGAGTTCCTCTTCCGGTGGGTCGGCTATGGCTGCCGTAAGGTCGGCTATTTCATTAACGAGTTTTGCTTTTTCTATCGTTAGTGTGCGTAGGCTACCGAGAGTCGGGTCATTGGTGACTGCGGTTATCTCTGATTCTAGTAGCCGTAGGCTTGCTTGGGTTGCCGTTAGGAGACGAGTGTTGTTCGCAGCACGTCGTACCTTCGCCGTTTCAAGCCTGTTCTGGGTCTCCGTAGAGTACACCGGTGCTACCAACACTGTCTGTTTCAGGTTGCGTAGCTCATTGCTCATGTCGTCACCCATCGTTTGTCCAACGTGGATGACGATCTTCTCCCATGTGCGTATCATCTGGTCTGCCGTTCCAGATCCAGTTGTACCGAAGTGAAACACATGTTGGTCGAGGGCTTTGCATGAACCTTTCTGCTGGTTCGACGATGGGCTGGTTCTTCCATGCCCTCGTGCTTTGCCGCCTCCTCGGCCACCTCTTCCTCTACCTCTACCGCTCATTGTCTATGCTACGGTAGGTGGACTATTTCAATTCGTTGTTTTTTGATTGACTAGCTCTTTTAATTTAAGTTCTCGTCCGACTACTTATTCGTCTTTTGGCTATGGGGCGATAACTTCAAATTTATACTCCTGGCTAGGGAGTGTTAAATCTATTTACTAAAGATCTTGCAGGGAGGGAACGATTGCTTCACACACTGTGCGGTCGTTTCCACTCCGAACCCGTTTCTTTGTAGTGTTGATTCCTTGTTGGGTGCCCGTCCTTTGGCCCATGCGCTGGCACTATGGCTTTCGCGCTTGATTGTTGGCTCTGACAGTTCCGGCTGGATGCTGTCGGCTCTTCTATCTACAATCCTTGTGGATTCTGCCGATGAAACTCTGCTGCGTCGTCGTCGACTGCAGTTTCCTCTTCGTTGCCGCCGACGAAACTCGATGCGTCGTCGCGGTCTTGATCCGTCCTCGGATGCCTTCAGTCCTGAAGGGCTTCTCTTGTTGCTGTCGTTCCTTGACAGTCTCCTCGCTGTTGCTGTCGATGCTTCGACAGGCTTGGTCTCTATCGTCTTCGTCGCAATCCGTCCTCGGATCCTTGCGTCGTCGCGATCGGCGTTCGGCCGATACTCGCTCTTCTTCGCGTCGCGAGCTTCCTGCTACCGTTAGCTTCTTCGTTGCTTCGATAGGCTCCTCTTCTCTTCTTCGTTTCGATAGTAGACCGCTTTTTCAGTAGTATGTTAGTTGCTCTAAGCTCTCTTAGTTGTTACTGTTGTCTATTGAGATACTACTGAAAAAGTGGGTTCCTTGGCTTTTTCTACTGGCATCAAATTCTAGTACAGAGGTACAGGTTGAATCCCTAATCGCGAATCCCCAACACCCAGTCCCAACGATGGGAAGAATCCGCTTGGTCCAAATATCCTCATGCTTCAAAACGGAGTCTTCTGGGGCATTCCTGAGATGGGCAGATGCCTTCTGAACTAGTTCATTCACTTGTTTCTGTAGACTCAAGGCAGTCTCGAGCAGCTGTTTGGCTACTGCCTTGCTGTTGCTTTTCTGGGACTCGAGGACGCACAAGACATGGACAAGTGCCTCCGAGGCATTTTTAGTGGATACCTCAAAGTCATTCTAGTATCTGTATTTCTTTTTTCTCGTGTGTGCTGGTCAGGTGTGTTGGCGCAGCAGTCTACACCCCTCTTGACTTTGTCTTTCTCCATGTTTGTTGTTGCTACCTGGTACATGTATAATAGATTGATGCCTCTTGCGCTTCGGGGGTTATCCAATGGCTGGATGGAGCGGAAGAGACAACCTTTTGAAACGCCAGCAGAGCTGCTAAGGATCAATCAAATTCCTTCACCACGCTCTCCGACACCCACCAGGGCTCGTTTCGAAAGGCGGAAAGGGGGGACCAAGTGGAAGACGGGGGAAGAATGATTGCGATCATTTCGCCACTGCATAATCTTGGTCTTGATCAAGGCGATGGAAATCTAACCTTGCTTGATACTGGAAACGATTTGATACTAAAAATGATTTGGGATACAAGCATGTTTGGTATATACTTTGCTTTGCAACTTGCTTGATGCATGCAACGTTTGGCTTGGAGCTTGTCACGGCGGCGCAGCTTCATCAGGGACCAGGATTTTGGAGTGGCCCAAATGAAAAAAAGAACTGCAATCAAACGCACTACCACTGAGCTATCAATGCTGGAGGCGCCCAAAAGGAAAAAGGATCTGCAATCGAACGCTCTACCACTGAGCTATAAGTGCTGATGAAATCAAGCACCCACGGTGATTCGAACACCGGACCATTCGAATAATGCTTACAGCTACCACTCACCCTGAATTTTAGTTATACAATCCTTTTTTGTTGAATTCTAAATTTTTCTTGATGAGTTCCGCTCTGTAATAAGTAGTGAAAGGATGTTGTCTGTTGTCTTTTGGCCTTACCCGTACTGTACCTATGCATACTCTTTGGTTCCTCCTACAATAATTTTCTGCCCGATTGAGCAATGCCCTTCTCGAGCCACTACAATGCTCCTCTGTGGTTCTCGTGTTCCTGCTCCTACAATGAGCTACCGGCATTGGGACTATCGTGGCCCTCTGGATCTCGATCACTAGTCTTTGTCCTCTCACCCATGCCCCAATCCCTAGCCTCCTTCACTGCAATCCATTCCTTCTTCGGTTGGTCTGCTCAATCTTGGTTGTCAGGATTGAGCCCCCTGCAATGCTGCCCTTGACTTCTGGAGTCCATTCCCACACCTGGGTATTCTAACCACATTGTAACCTGATATTATTGTTGTGTGGGACCTGGCTACTACAAAGAGAGGAATTTGCTTTTGTTTGTAGAAATTGCTTCGATCTAGCTAGTTGGACACTACCTTGACTGACCAGTAGGTTTCAGAAGTGAGAGTGGGGTGAATCAACTGCACCCTGAAAGACTTCATCAGACGATACTGTATATTTAAGATCATGAAACAAATGCACAGCCCATTGTCTGAAGCAAGCAATACTGATGCTGATCTTTCCTTGTGTTGGGTACTTGCCTGCTCCACAGCCTTGGTTATCTTTCGCTGTTTGTTTCTACTGGTAGCTACTGTACCGGTACGGCCGAGGTCAGCTCTTACTACACCGCCCATACCAAGTTGGCGAGAGAGACGTGGGCATTTGGGAGCTCCATCGGCTGCCTCAGCCGGCTACAGCCCATGGAGGACTCCTGAGTCACATCCCTCCGCTGATCCCTGATATCCCCTTGATCTTTACGTTTGCTAGCTATCTTGTTAGCAGAACCTTCTGCGAAACGCTGAGAACCTCGCTCTCGCGGTACGGTAGCTCAACGCCTTCACTGATTCGTTGGAGTATCGGCATCTAGCTATCGTGACAAGGCAATGTACTAGTCTTGGATTTTGGCAGCTTCGTTGTCGTGGTGCTCCGTAGACTCCGCAAACCCAAGCAAGCGCTATTAGTCGTGCCCATAGTACTCATGCTCACTGGCGGCCAGGCATAAAACCTAAACCCAGGGATGCCTGCGGAACTCAAGGGCTATAGAGCAAGCTAAATACGCACGTGGGCAACGCAGCATTCACCTCCACTGGCTTGCTTGCTACTAGCTCTTTCCAGAGGAACAGAGCCAACATAAAAGACCAATAGCATCCTCCTGAATGTATCCGATCGAATCTATCAAGAATCTACATAACATCTCTAGGAACCTGGACCGTCCAACGGTTTCACTCAGGATTTAAAAAGGTTCCACGACTGACAAAAACTTGACCAGCACAATTAAGGGATTGTTTCTTTTAAGGGATTGTTTAAGGGATAGTCAAAGATTTAAGGGATTGTTGTTAAGGGATTGTTTATTTAAGGGATTGTTTAGGGGATAGTTGAAGAAATAGGGGATAGTTGTATGGTATGTCCATTTGGCGTTAAGGGATTGTTTAGGGGATAGTCCAAGATTTAAGGGATTGTTTTAAGGGATTGTTTCTTTAAGGGATTGTTTAAGGGATAGTTGATGAGTTAAGGGATTGTTTAAGGGATTGTCTTAAACGGTCATTCAGTCGTGGAAATTTCAAGATTTTTTAAATCCTGTGTGAAAACCGTCGGACGGTCCTGCCTGCATCGGGACTGTACGCACTTTGCTTGTTGCACGATCGCACGATCCATCCAACTAGTCTACATAGTCTACATGTACTCTACTAGCTAGAGTACGGCCACGTCGAGATTTATTTGGAGACGGCTGCGGCTACGACTGTATCAAATCTTCAGAACGTCCGTGGAACGAGACAGAATATGTCAGCTGGATAGAGCCACCTTCCAAAGGATGCTGATACATCGAGAAGTTATAGAGATCCACACATCCACTCATCTATCTGTAGCTAGCTACCCCGTGGCAACTGTCCCGCCAAGTTGCGTCCTCCATGAAACGCGAGTATTTCTGCCGCCACGTATGTGAGAATTGGTGGCATCACGTCCCTTTTGGGCTTTTGTTTGTCCAACGCAGACATGGCTTCTGGAACCTGGGAGCTAAAAAGGAACCGGTGACAGTGGAAAGAAAGTTGGAGTTCAGCCTTGGCTGCCCTTTAGTTTTGGGTGGATGGTAGGCTCTCCTCCCATGGTATGTACTAGCTAGCCGCCCGTCTAAGGCATGGCACCAAGGGGTTGCTGATTGTCCCAATGGTAGCTAAAAGTATCTGTACGGTTACTAACGCTGTGTGAAAAACATTCATTTATAAAAAGAAGTATCCCTCGTTTTTTAAAAACTAACTATAATGTCTTCAGTTGTAACCTGTGTCTTTCTCTCTCTTGTGTCTCTTTCTTTCTCTTGATGGTGTATGTGTACGTATAAATATTTTGTTTGTGATGTAAAACCAACTCTATCTTGTCCTTGGTGCATGCAAAAGAGTGCAACCAGCAAGCGCACCCC
Source organism: Seminavis robusta (assembly GCA_903772945.1). NCBI lineage: Eukaryota > Bacillariophyta > Bacillariophyceae > Naviculales > Naviculaceae > Seminavis > Seminavis robusta. The sequence goes on along the minus strand of CAICTM010000892.1, from coordinate 22,308 downwards.
GTTGCTTGTGGCTGTTGATTCCAACTCTTTGCTGCTCTCCTTGCCTCTTGAAATCCATAGAGGTCAAGGAGATTCTGTATGTATCAATATCAAACTCTAAATGGTGGTGGGTGGGTGATGAAATGGAATGGTGTGCATGTAATCTTCTTGTGTGTCTGTTTTTGGTGTAAATTCTTGTCTTCTCTCTCTTGTAGTTTCTTCTTGTCTTCTCTTCTCTCGTGTATCTTCTCTCTGGTGTAGATGTAGATGCCGGTAGTAAGTGTCGTGCCTCTTGCTTTACTCTAATGATGGCTCGTGGTACTATCCGGACTTCCTGCCCTCTTGGTCTTCATAACGGCGCGACGCTTTTCCGCACGACGCTTGAGCTCCCCTTCCTTGCCCAAACGAGGGACCCATTCTCCATTGACATGGACAAAGAATCGAAAGAATTCTGGATTCCAACGCCGAAATTGACGGACAATGGAAGCCTTCTGAATGGGTTGTTTGCGCTTGGGCAACGTCTGGTTGGAGACTTCGGACCCGTACGTCTGCATAATGCGGATCATGTCCCTAACGAAAAAGAGTCATGAAAGGAAAAAGATTTTGTTAGCAAGAGAGAATGTCACCTTTTGTCAAATGAGAAAGTCACCTTATTGTTCTCACTTACTCCAGAGGAATGTGGGAAATCTTTCCAGTCGGAAGCTGACGAAGCTCTCCAATCTGTGTCTCCAATCCATCCGCCTTGGATTGGAGGGTGGCAATCAAGTCGTCCTTTTGCGCCATCTGCTGCTGAAGACGAAGGTTCTCCTGGATGAGCGCCTCGTAGGCTGCCGTCGAGGGCGTCGCCGGAGTAGTTTCTCGTTCTCCAGCCGCCTGCTGCTGGTTGCCGGAAGCAGCCGTGGTAGGACTTGTCTGACGTGCATCTGGAGCCGCTTCCTTCATAATGACCAAGGGCTTTTGAAAGGCCGACGAGGGACCACCTCCATACACCAACACCTTGCTTCCAGCCGCCATCATGTGAGCTGCTGCCATTGGGTTGGTTGCCAACGCAAGCAAATGGGGGTGGTGATGCTGCATCATGTGATGAGGAGCTGCTTGTGCTGCCGGGGGAGGTGCCAACAAGAGACTCCCATAGGACGTTGGAACGGCATATCGGTATGCCAAACGACCATCCATAAAGATGGGGCTCACCGTTGTAGGACCTGGGGGAACCGGTGCTGCTTGCGTGGAGCTAGATTTTTCGGCCATCAGATTGGGAACCTTGGGGCCGTCCAGTGGATCACCTCTGGGTGGCAGAGGCTGTGCGGTTGCTTCCTTGGGGGACGTTGTCTCCATCATCATGGGTGGTACCGTCGACTTGATGGGTGTCAACGTAGCAGACGGAACAGTCGATTCTTCTGACTTCTTTGGAGAAGTAGATGGACTCTGCATCTGCAACTGTAGTTGTTGCTGCTTCCACTCCGATACCTTGGTATCCATTACTTTCTTCAGGATTGCCGTAGAAGACAGCAGCTCTAGATGTGCATGAGGACTCGAATGCGGCGGAGGCGAGGCGACAGTTGTCGACATGATCATCATGGGCTGGCTGCTGCTTGTGAGAAATGGAGTGGGATGGAATCAAGGGAAGGCAAGTCAACCAGAAACGACAGAAGCGGTTGATGGCTGGAAATGTCCTAGGAGGCGCACCGGATGACAGTCAAACAAGAAGCTAGAATTTCTCGACGGCTCGACGGCCTATCTAAATTTATGGCACGATGAGGAATCCCAAGTAGTTGTGTTGGCATTTAGCTAACCCTTGCAACGCCAAAGAGCGGCGTTTTTAGATGACATCGTCAAATCCTAACATCATCGATAATTGTTATGGATGGGGGAATTAAAAGCGTCGCAACAGTTCCGTGTCGCTGTGACTTAAGGATCGGAGGACAACCTTCACGCAAACAGTATGGAGATGAAGATGTCCCAACGAGACTAATTTTATAGTGACAAGATCAAATAAAAACCCCTTTTCCCTGTGAAACTTGGATCAGTACAAAAAGGGACGGCATCATGTCTATTTTTTTCGAGCCATTGTTGGTACCGTTAGGATCTTTCTAGCTGTTGTGAGCAACTCCGAGGATTCTCACAAAAACTCGAAGCAAGTTGCCTTCCAGTCGATGAGGAATTCTCGCTGAAGAGCTGCCAATGCCAACACGTGGGTATCCAACGGTTCTAGATAAATGATTTTAGCTTGGTACCATCCTATTTTTGGCCACTGCAAGTACAGGTACGGTTGCAAGGGTTGTTATTCGAAACCAGAATGTGCAACTCCAAGTCCCGACCAAAGACAAACCTTCGCTGAAGGAGCTAAGTCTGTAGCACAAACCATGATGCTGCTTCGCAGGGAACTACTTGCTAGCTAGCTATCATAGCCACTCATACGAGCTCCTTGACGACGAGGCTTGACACTGAAGTGAAAAAAGTCAAGAAGTCCGTCAAATGCAGGAAACCAGCAACTTTCATTGGCACTGACTACATGTACCACCATCACTAGCACCGGAGTATCTGGGCAGGAAGCACCCTAGCTAGATTTATCATCATTGTCTTTACTAATAACATGATTCAACAGTCATCTCTCTCATCATCAGCACTCCACACCATCATCCTCCGTCCCATCAAGTGATGCTCTTCTATTGGGCGTCGTTGTCTCGTCGGCGTCGGCATCCGCGTGGGTGTGCACGTATCGCTTGACAACATCCTGGCCCCGGGCTTCCCATTCTCTCCTGTTGGCCAGAGCATAGTCCAAATACTCATCACTGGAAACACCAAAGACTCCACATTCCTTTAGTTTCTTGGCCAATGGAATGATGTAGTAGTCAAAGAATCCAAGTTCACCTTGGTACCAAAATGTGGAAGGATCCGTATCCGATCTCCCTTCCTTGTACGCTTGATACATCTCCTGGAACAGCCGCTCATTCCATTTCAAGTAAACATGCCAGTGTTGCATTGTGTGCGAAACATCGGAGGCTTGGATGATGTGCTCCACAACAATGGTTGCCTTGATGTTGCGGTCCAATGTGGAAGTAGCTCGGGTGGTTGTCTCGTCGCTGAAGGCACGGTCCCATCGGGCGTTGCGGAGTTTTTTCAAGTCCTTGGGAAGAAGGAAAGGGAAGCAACAGGACCACGTTAGACCGGAAACTTGCAGTAGGAAGATCAGGCTGCAGTTTACTTACTTTGTCGACAATGTCGGTACTCATCACAGCAGTTACCACCCACTGCAAGAACAATTTAAAGATTTGGTTAGATCAATAATGTCAAACATAAGAGAGAGTTGTAACTCAGTTAGTTGAATGATGCTTACCTGGCGGAGGCGTTCCAATTCTGCCTGTGTTTTGTAGATGCAACCACACAATTTTTTGTACTTGTCACTCATCAAGAGATCCCACGCTAGATCCACACTATGCTGCTCTGCCACACTCTTGTTTTTGTACTTGACTGCTTCCTCGGTGCCTTCTTTTACCAGGGTTGCATTGGGCACACCCGGGTGATCGACATCATGGATCAGTGCTGACAGTACAATGGCAAACTGCGTTATTGGGTCAGATGTCAAGCCATATGTGTGATCTGAACAACAAGAAAAACGATACGTGAGGGATGAGTGTTTCTAAAGCTTGGGTCTTCAATGGGTGTGATTCATATCGTATGCAGCAACCACAATCCTACCGTACCATGGAGCTTGGCTTCATATTCGTTGGCCTCCATATCTTCTGAAACAGCTGTTTCAATCTCTGGAGCAACGATTCGAGACATCATCTTTGAGACTGTTGGAGGAAGATACAGACAGAGGGGAAAATGAGGAACTGATGCACTACTCCACATGGACTTTCCACGGGGGACTTCCACGTACCACTCATGGTGACATGTGAAGCATGTTCTGGATGCATCAGAACGAGAAAAGTGAGGACACACTAGCGATATCTGCGCTGGAAAAATTGACTGGACGAGCGAAGAGCATTGTTTGTGCTTACCGTAACAGTGAAAGTGGTTTGCGTGGTACATCGATGCAACGGTGGCAACGTAATCTTCCAGTTGCTGCTCGACCTCGAGCGGTAGTTCAATGGCATTGGCGTTCACGGGTGCCTTGCTGGCCTTGTACCTGGGAAGCCTGACAGCTTCAGTCATTTCGTCTATAACGTTTGCACCAGGGAGCCTTTTGATACCCCTAGCCGGTCCCGAACCCTTTCCTGGAAAGGTTGTGGCGTTTCTGCGGGCTACAACCTGCTTCAGCAACCTTAGGAGCAATTCAGTGTTCCATTCCACGATGCGTTGGAGCTTCCCATTGAGCCTTGACTTGGCACTAGTGGAGGTGGATGAATGGAGGTGTTGATCAAAACCCCAGGATGATGCGTCGCTAGTCCTGCCTGATGCGGTCGAGCTCGCATCGGTTGCTTTGGGGGTCACCCAGTACGTCTGGAGGCGGCCCTTGCCTTTGGCCTCCACAGCCGATTCTCTCGGCGCGAGCCAATGGCCCTTTCCACGCTGTCGAAGAAGCTGCGCTGTTGCTTCACTGGCATGAACTCGACGTGCTTCTCCAGTCGACTCCATCCGAGCAGCCGTGTTCACTGAACAATGAGCATCAAGGCGTGAGTCTCAAAAGTCTCGAGGTATTCCATGCCTCCCAACACGAGGGATGCTTACCTGTGTCGCCAAACAACTGGAGATGTAGGCAAAGCAAGCGAACAAGAAGTATGAGATTCGGCTGGGAAGTGACGTTTCCGGCAGTGACATATTCTCGAACTTGCCTGGAAGCGAGCCTTTTGAACTCCCCTCAAAACACCAGCCGTGACGGCTCCGCTATGGACACCAAAGCGCATCGACAGTGCTGAAGTGTCGGGTCCCAACATCTTCTCCAAATATTGAACCAGTCGGTTCATCTGGTCGTTACAGTCGGACGCGAAGCGACACAAGGCGACAGCATGATCCTCCTTTAGAATGGCAAACGGAGTAGAGATTACGGTGAGATGGTTAGCGAGGCCCATGTTGGGCGACTGGTGGAAAGTTTTCTCCAGCACTTACTCGTGGGGTTGGAACTCCGCAAACTGCCAAATACGAGTCCTTGACACTCTCGACCTTCAGAATCTTTCTTTTCTTGCAGAGCTTGTCGAAAGCTCCGTAAATGGTTTCCAGTAATGTGAAAACTTGCACGGGATCACGAACAGAGCTCCAAGCCTGTGACGACAAGCACGATGGGCACGCAAGCAAGTGGGTGAGTGCAGGGCTCAACACTATTTCAGTCCATGCCACACACGACAAGATCACTTACTGTGAACCCTTTAATGTCACCGAACATGACGGTACACTCTGGAAAAAAGTCAGCCAAACTATCGCCCTGTGGATGGCCTGGTCGATCATCCGAGGGACCGTTGCTGCTGCTTGTCGTCAAGAAGGAATGGAGCTTGAACCTGGCTCCGGAAGGAATGACCGCCATGACGCTCCCAGACGTTCGTTTGCGCGCCGCACTTGCTCCACCCATCTCTGCCTGATTCATGAGCCGATCATGGACTTGCGATGGAAACAACCTGGCGACGATGGCATTGTTCTTCTTGGCCGTGTCAATAACCTTGCCATTTCGGCGCTGAATCAAGTAGTCGTAGAGGAATAGAACCACGGAGGTGAACGCAAACAGAACCACGACCGCAATGGTCAAGAACACCGGGGTAGACGACTGAAAGACACCTTCCATGTTCTGATGAGGGAAGATGTGGATTTGAAAGTCGCAAGCGCTGTCACAATAGTTTCCACTGCATCGGGTGAACTCTGCGAACTCGGACTTGACCACATAGCGACCATCAATGTACGGGACGTTTTCGTGATGGTCATCATGTTCCTCGTCACTTGACGATTCGTCTTGATCATCCGCTGAAGAACTCTCAGTCTCGTTTCCTGGTTGTTCCGCCTCGACTGCTCGAGGGAGGGTTGTGACCTTGGATCCTTCCAGAAGGAATGATGCTGTCTGATCACAAGTGTTCTCGACCTCTACAATCAAATTGTAACCACTGTCGGACAGGATATTTTGAAAAAAAGCATCCCACGGTAGATACACCATGAGAAAGCCCACAATGTCGGCCGTTGGGTCATTGTTGCGCTCAAAGATGGGCTGGAATACAATGCTTTCAGGCGTGGGCACTTGACCCTCCGGGGTGACAGTAAAGATGGATTCAAAGAGCATTGCCTCCATAATGGGATGTCGGTTCTGTGTGGTGCTGGAAATGGGTACAACATAATCTGGAAGACTGATCAGATTGAAACCAACCCAAGTGCTCATGGGAATGCCCACTGCTTCGTAGGCTGGATACGTCTGCCAGAGAGGATAGTAGGGATGCAGGCTCTCCCCTGGTGGCGGCATATTGTACAGGTCAGGGGCAATGACAAAAGGAGCTACTTCACTGGTTTCGGGATCATTATTGGGAAGGAACCGCCAGATGGACCCCGGCACTGGATGTGGCATGTTTATAGTGAGGTTGGAGGAAGCTTCGTAGACCTTTTGCACCCAACCTTGGTTCTCCAGAGTGTAGTTCTCATAGGCAGAACGTGTTTCCTCGTCGACCAAGGGGATAAAAGTCATCCAAGACGATCCAGTCATCTCCTGAAAGTACTTGGCTCGGATTTCAAAGTCTGGGATTGTCAGTAGAGGAAAGCTCTCGTTGCCTGCCTTAAAGTTGCCAAGAGAAGTAATGGTGCGGCTAAAGTCTTCCAGAGTGCTAAATGCCTTGAAGGCGTTGTTCTGAGAAATCTTGATAATCTCTTGGGCATCATCCTGGAACTGTGTACAAAGAAGCGGCAAGACGGTGAGATGAGCCACATGCTTGCTTGCACAGTACTATACATTCATCCGCCCCCACAATGAATGAATCACGCCAAGCCCTTTGGCCCCCTCCTCAATTTGTTGCCCCTGATCCCACGGAACCTAGTCCCAACTTCCGCCTCTTCATTGCCCAAGCCTGGCCGTTGCTGGCTTCCGTAGATAATCCACCTGCTCTAGCTACCCTCCCCCCCAAGATCACACCATTCTTGGTGCTTGCTTACCTGCTGTTCGAACTTGCTCTTATCCAAACTACTCGCATATCTGTGGGTAAGAATGGCAATCACCGTTGCCAAGACCGTCAACACCAGAGCCATGTAGAGCTTGGTCCTGTATATGCTTCGGGATGCGCCATCCGAGGCTGCACCCGACCCATTGCTCGGGTTGGTGGGGGTATTATCCTCTCCTTTATCGGAGCCTCCTCCCACAGACGATTGTCTCTCAATCAGAGACTGATGAGAGTGCTCTTCTTCTTCATCGTCAAAGATGCTGCTCATCTTGTCTTCTTCTTCTTCTTCTTTGAATGGGATATTAACTTTGGATGGAATGCTCTGGATAGTTGGTGTGGTTGTAGACTCACTACTTGTAGAAGTTCTGAAAAAGTTGATCGCTGAGGTGAGAGAAGGTTAGAGCATCCAATTAGAAGGCCATTTGTTTCATGCATTCCCCATCGACGTTTTAGTTAGTTGCAAGGTCAGAGCAAGTAAGTAAGTGCCAGCTTCCGGAGAGGCTTCGAGCAACGAAGAGCTAGCTGGTAGCTAGCTAGCTGGTAGCTAGCTAGCTAGATCTGGTCCAATGAAGCAAACAAGCTCAACCTCTTCTCGATCGTACATGATGTATGACATACGGTAGGCCTCTTCAGGACTCGACTTGAGTATGGATGCAGGAACAGCTCACAGGAGCCCACAGGAATCTTATGTGGACGCAGGAAAGACTTGAACCAGAGCCAGGAGGGGAAGGTGGTGCCGGTACGGTAGCTGAAAGGAGGAAAGGTATGCCTGTTATTTATTATTTATAAGTCATAAGTCCTGAAAAACCAGAAGGTGAGGACAAAATAAATCGACAATAAATCTATTGATGAGAAGAGCTTGAAAAAGAACTCTGAAGTTCCAGCGAGAAGCGCTACGTAGCTCTGGTAGTCTGCACATAATGCAGGGAAAAGTGTTTTGCCTGGGTAATACATACAGGGATGGATTATTTATTTGAAGCAGTCATGGCAATCATGGATGTCTTGCGAAGAGCACTCAATGTGGACATTAGAATCATAAATCCTTATGGATCCCAAGCGATGCGACAATGTACTCAGTGTCCTGGCTTTTGCTTTTGCCTTTGCTGTGGTTGTTCTTGACCATCAAGATCGGGCATCCATGCTGCTAGTTGCTAAGTGCTAAGCACCAAGTCTGGACATAGAGTTGTTACTGTACACAGTACACAAGCCTTAGACAATGTCATCTGCATCCTGGCTTTTGCTGGGCCTTTGCTATCGTTGTGCTTGACTATCAAGATTGGGCATTCATCACTTGTTGCCCAGTATCAAGTCTCGAGTTGCTACAGTACATACATGCACAGCAGCAGCTGATGGAGGCCAGCTTGCTTCGAAATTGGAAACCAGGTCTCCTGTTTGACTCGGTACAAGAAGCAATTTTGCAAGTCAATGCATGAGCTATTACTACTAGCTAGGTACTAGTTAGTTAGTAGAGTAGGTTCGCTCCCAAGCTCCAAAGTATTCTTTTTTCTTTTTTTAAGACCTTTGCAACTTTGCAAGTCTCAGTGGTCAGAGACTGTTTTCCAGTTGTCAGAAACTGGCATGGAACTCAGATAGACTGTCACTGATCTGTTTTAGGATTCATCTACGAAGATCATCGAAACAGCCAGGTCAGTTAGTGTTAGTCTAGCTAGCAACTGACATGCTTGCTTGATTGCTTAGTCAGCCAAGCAAAAGGCACTAGCTAGTATCTAGCTACCTGGTACCTGCGATGGTCCATACCCGGCATACCCCATACCCCATACTCAGTACGAGTGCGCAAAACCGCAAGAGAGGCAAGACTAGCAGCTGTACCGTGCTTGGGAATGAATATTCATTTGGTTCTCGTGTACCAGTACCCTGCCGCACGTGTGGATTGTAGATAGAAGATTTTCGCACAATGAATTCCGAGGATTTAGAGAAATGTCTGGAGAACTTCAAATAATGCTTCTTTGAAGGTCATTCATTCATTCACACATTCAAGAGCTCATTCAAGTGAAAATGGTTAGTATTATCTGCGCTGCACGTGTATCTTCCCTAAGTCCATAAGTATCATCATTATTTATGACCCTCTTCCGAGAGGCCATTTCTCTCTCATTGAACTTGGACTGCATGGTCACTTTTTGCCAAATAAATAAAAAGAAAGTACATGAAGTCCATGCGATTCCAGGGTTCCGTTCCGGGAACTGCCACCGAGCCGCTCCGAAATCCGTTTCAATCCGAAGGAAGATTGCCTTTGCTCTACGTGAATTGGTCTCCAATAATCGAGCATCCAACTTACATACATACTACCAGAAAATAGAGATAAAGTCACCGATAGCAAGACAACATGTTTAAACCTTCAGAGCACCTACGAGCAATGGACGACCATGATGAAAGCAGCTTGGGCTCCGACTCGTCGTCGTCGTCGGGAATAGATCCTTCCTCGCTTCGAAGCAGCAGTATTGAAAAGCACGAAGACGAACCGGATGAATCCAAACAACGGGTTGCCAAGACGGAAACGAGGCATGTCCTCTACTCCAAGATCCTCGTGGGTATCGTCCTCTGTGCTTCGGCTGCCTTTGCCGGCGTCTTTACGTACAAGTTCATTAGCAACCAGGAAACGGCAGAGTTTCAGCAAAAGGTACGTATGTTCCAAGAATAGAAGGCAGGATGGATATGCAAATAAGTGTTCATCACCTCACTGGAGCTTGTGTTTGCTTGCTTTGCTTTGCTCTGCTCTGCATACTGTAGTACGAGTACTATGCGGATGAACTGATCAGCGTCTCGGAAACCAAGGCTACCGATGCCTTTCTCCACTTGGCAACGTTTGGTGTCGAGATTACCTCACTCGCCAGTTATGGTGGTATGCAGTGGCCATTCGTGACGGTGGACGACTACCATGTCCGCGCCAGTGACTTTGGCAATCTCACCGGAGCCATATACGCTACCATTTGCCCCATTATCGAAGAGCCCGAGCGAGAGGCATGGGTCAACTATTCCCTGACCGAAAGCAACAAGGAATGGCTCCATGAAGGATACGACTATCTCGGCATTACAGACGGTGACGATACCATTGTCCCCTTTTTGTTCAACTTTGACGCTGTAAATGGGACCATTGCGCCCGTCACCGAGCCGGGTCTGGTCACGACGCTGTCGCAGATCTTCCCCACTACCAATGCCTTTGTCAACTTTAATCTGGACAGTATGCCAGTCTTTGCAGAACCCAAGAGAGCGTCCAGCAAAGCACGGAGAGGCATCCTCACGGCATTGGATTTGGCCGATGTCAACATGGTGGACTTTCCCACCAGTTTGGTCTTTGAACCCATCATGGAATCTTTTGCGGAAGACGACAGTGCCGCCATTGTGGCATACTTGTTGGTCCACTTTCCGTGGAACATTTTCTTTGACAATGTCCTCTCGGATGACTCGCATCCCGTCCAAGTCGTCGTGTCCAACGAATGCGGCGGGGTCTTTACTCTGGCCATTGTGGGCGCCAATGTCGAGTTTCTGGGACATGCCGACCTCCACGATCCTTCCATGAATGAGTGGGTCGTCACCAGTCCGTTTGCCAAACACTCCAACATTTACCCCAGTGCGACGGAAGCCGACGGCGAATCACGATGCCTCCATCACCTCTATATCTATCCATCGTCCCAAATGAAAGCCGATTACGAGACATGGCTTCCCATTACCATGAGCATTTTTGCCATTCTCATCTTTGCTTTGGTATCACTCGTATTCATCTCCTATGACTTTATCCTCCAAAGACAAAACCGCAAAGTGGCCGAGACGGTCCAACGCAGCAACGAACTCGTTACTGGACTCTTTCCCAAAGAATACCGCGAACGGCTGTTTGGCAAGGAAAACGGGGAAGAGGGAGTATTCCTGCAAAAGACGCGCGCCAACAAGAGTCCGCTCCTGGCCAGTCGACGCGGCGAAAGCTTGTTTGCCGATCGTGGAGACGGACCGGAAATGTACACCACTCCACCTGTGGCGGATCTCTTTAGCGACTGTACCGTCATGGAGGCCGACATCGCGGGGTTCACAGCATGGTCTTCCACCCGCGAACCCACCATGGTAAGTAAGATCCTGATTCACCTAATACCAAGTTACGTACCCAGCTCACATCCCCGTTCTCCCTCTCTTTCATGTAGGTCTTTGAGCTCTTGGAGACTCTGTACAGGGCATTCGATGAGATTGCAGAACGAAGAAGAGTGTTCAAAGTTGAAACGATTGTAGGTCCTAGGAGGCCTAGCGTCCCGTGTACTAACTTGACTTATGCGTCATCCTGCAAGAGTCGAATCTGACGCCACCACTCTTGCCTTGTTTGTTTTCCAGGGCGATAGTTACGTTGCTGTTGCGGGGCTTCCAAGTAAGTTAGTTCGCTGGGCCTTGTTGGACTTGCCAGGGGTTTGGATTGAGCAGTGTGCTCACCAATACAATTTTGTTTTGGACTCCGTCGAACAGCGCCGCGCCGAGACCATGCAATAAGTGAGTTTTTGGAACGATGTGGCGAGGTTTTTGCCGCCCCTCTATGCCAGCATTCTCACACTTCTTCTTTCTCAGTTATGGCACGCTTCGCGCATGATTGTCTGATGAAAATGGTCTCGTTGACCAACGAGTTGGAGGTTCGACTTGGACCTGGAACTGCGGCTCTCTCAATGAGGGTCGGCCTCCACAGTGGGCAAGTAACAGCTGGTGTGCTGCGAGGGGATAATCTCAGGTTCCAGCTCTTTGGTGATACCCTAGAAACTACTGAACTTTTGGAACAGAAAGGTGGCAAAAACAAGATCCACATTAGTGAAGAGACAGCGGAACTTTTGCGTGCGGGGGGCAAACCTCATTGGCTCCAACCCAGAGAAGAAAAAATTGCTGTTCGCTCGAAAGGAATGGTGCAGTCCTATTGGGTCTTTCCCAAGAATAGCAGTGATGCATCCAGCACGTACAGCGGATCGTCATTTGAATCCCCCAACATGGGCATCTTGGACAACAAGCGCAAGTCATCATCCAAGCCCCTTTTGCGAAACAGTGAGGCGGAAGTGCTTGCTTTTACGGATGACGCAAGCGCTGATCAAGATGACTTGTTGGACCTCAAGACCCAGCGTCTGGTGGACTGGAACGTTCAGATTTTGTCCAGGCTTCTAAAGCAAGTCATGGCCAAGCGACAAGCTGCAGGAACGTGTGAGTCATCGGAACCACTGTCGGAAGAGGAGCTTGCGACGGTGGGGAACGGCAAGACGCCGCTCGACGAAGTCAAAGAAATTGTTCAGCTTCCGATATATTGTGCCGCCACGAAGGAAGTCAACTATGAGGACGTTGAGTTGATCCCAGTTGTTAAGCAGCAACTGCATACTCTCGTGTATTCGTTTGCCTCCTGGTATCGAGATGAGAACGCCTTCCACAGCTTTGAGGTAAGGAGAGCAAGCTTGGTCCCTTTTCGTTTCCCTTGGTGTCAAAAAGCTCACTCTGCGGTCCCTCCCCATTTCCCACCCTAGCATGCAAGTCATGTCACACTGTCAGTTACAAAGTTGCTTTCTCGTATCGTCCGCCCCGAGGCTGTGCATGATTCCCCTTCCGACGATGCAGAAGCGAAACTCCATGGTAAGTTGGATATTGCAGACATTTTGTATTACGCTTTGAAGGGACAAGAAGGCTCACCGGACTGTTCTTTTTTATGGGCATTCAGATCATACATATGGGTTAACTTCCGATCCATTGACACAGTTTGCTGTCGTGCTGTCCGCCCTGATACATGACCTCGACCATCCTGGAGTGCCCAATGCGACCCTGGTAAAGGAAGCTACCGAGCTCGCAGGCAAATACAAAAACAAGAGTGTGGCGGAGCAACACAGCGTGGATCTAGCGTGGGAACTCTTGATGAGTGACAAGTACAAGGAACTGCGCAGTTGCATCTATACCACACAAGCAGAACTAGAACGCTTCCGCTCCATCATCATCAACGTTGTGCTAGCTACTGACATTGCAGACAAGGATTTGGGTGCCCTGAGAAAGGCTCGGTGGAACAGAGCATTCAAGCTGGGTGATGCCACAGATCATTCGGATGAAAACCCAAAGGATGAAGTGGATCGCAAGGCCACCATTGTCCTGGAGCATCTTATACAAGCTTCCGATATTGCGCACACAATGCAACATTGGCATGTCTTCCGAAAGTGGAACGAGCGGCTTTTCCAGGAGATGTATCAAGCCTACACGGATGGGAGATCCGATACCAATCCTTGCAGCTTTTGGTACGAGGGAGAGATTGGATTTTTTGATTTCTACATCATTCCTCTTGCAAAGAAATTGAAGGATTGCGGTGTCTTTGGGGTCTCCAGTGCTGAATACTTGGATTATGCATTGGCAAATCGGGAGGAGTGGGTACAACGCGGGAGAGATGTTGTGGCGGAGTATGAAACAAAATTTGTCAACGTCACCCAGATGATTGATGTGTAGATAATATTTGGTGGATGTTGGGTTGCTACCAGCCAGTATGCTTGGATAAGCTTTTAGAATCAATCAAACCAAACGAAACTATGAGTTGCATTCGTCGATTGAATTAGGTGGATTGATGAGGTGGCCAGAGCCCCATCGAGTTTAGGTCATCGATACAGGCGCAGCTTTGCTTGCCACCGACTCCAAATGTACAGCACAACGTCCAATTCTCTTTTGGACTGGAGCTGGTGATCATAGCTTCTAAAGCGGTGGTCAGCTGTTTGTCGCTGGTGTTTCTGCTCCATCTTGCTTAGTCATCGGAATGATGCCGTTGTTGATTGTTGACATGTGTCCGGAACGTGAAGGAGACACGATATCCGGCTCCTGGTGGCACAGAATGCTCCCATTGATACCGACAAGGCCCTGACAAGACATAGGAAGAGCTATGCCCTGGAGTGGTAGTGCAGTATTGATAGTCTTTTGTGGCATCGTAGTCTCCTTCATTGTGGTGGCATTGGGACCGTGGAAGAGGCGAGGATGTTTTTTGGAGCAGCTTTCTAAGTTGCAATGGACGTGTCTCGCCAAATGTAAAGACCAAGATGGTAGGCCCAAAATCGACATGATCCCAATGCCACGGAATGATATCGTGATCATGGTACACATTAATGATGCATTGGGTAAATTCTGTGGTAGCCTTTGCTGCACCCTTGATTTGTTCCAAAATCCGTCTTGTCCCAGGAGCTTGCAAGAGCAGCTGTCGCAGTATCACGGGAATCTCGGGGACAATATCATCATCACCGGCAAACTCGACCTCGGATGTATCGTAGTTGTATCGAAATCCAAACTGAGCCACGCTTCGATTCTGTGCCCCAATTTCCCACGGAATGGTAGTGTCGTGTTCCAGCCAGTGCTCGAGTCTCTTCCAAGTTTCTTCGGGGACTATATTGTGCTCGAGGTAAAATCCCTCGGGTGGCGGAACAGGAGGTTCTTCTACTTCTAGCGACAAGGATTCCTCCTGATGGCCACCTCGCAATGATGATGATGATACTGCCAGTAAGGGTTTTCTGTGCACAGCATCCAGAGGCAGCCTGGGTGCGTCTACCAGCGCATGTATCTTTCCTACGAGGATTGCACATATCAACACCAGGAGCAAGAGAAATTGGATACTCCAGGAAACGACACGAAGGCAAGACATCGTAATGGACTTGGAAGTTGCAAGGATCCCTACTACTAAGGTAGCTAGCTAGCTAGCAAGGCGACGACAACTACTGACACGGTTGGTTTGTGGTTTTGTGTGATGGGCGTTGAAAGCAACTGAAAAAAATGTCACCTCGATCTTTAGCAGCTCTGCTGGTGTTTCAAAGATGATTCAAAAGATCGGCGCGGAGGACTACTACCGGTACCGTAGTACTTTTCGTACCGTTACCGGCACCGTCGTGGTGAGGCACGATGGATAATAATCGTTGGGCGGTGCCCAGCTACGTAGATGTCATAATTCCGCTTCCAGCAAGCCACCAACTCGTCTCCCCAACCGATAGTAACTGGCAAAAGGCATCAATAGCAACACCGAACAAACATGGAGGAAGACAAAGTCAAGAGGGGTGTAGACTGCTGCTATGAATTCCAAAGGAACTCAGCTGGTAGGTACACAAGAGCTGGGATGGAGATCTTTGGTTGATGAAGATCTCCTTCACTGGCTGGGCTGGAAAGGCCAGCCCAAGGCTGGCAGCCAATGCTATTCAATCACTGTGGAAGCAATGATTGAACAGTCTAATTGCTCAATACCCTGGCACTGGCCATACAGGATCCTGTCTACTGCAGAGCTCTACTTGTGCTGTTTGGTCTGTTTCTCAGGTCAACTACTTATTCATTACTTCTTTAAACTATGCTAAAATTAACTGAACACAAAATCCTCGGAAGCACTCAGCCATGCAGATTTGGCTCTTCTCTTGCATCTCCTTTGGCTGGTATATACCAAGCTATCTTTCTAGATTGGTCATGGCTGAGGAACTCCATCATCCTTCCTTGCAGAGGAACTCTATGTCTTCTACAGCTGTTCCTATCTTGTCTGATGTTGACACAGCTCATTGTACAGAAAGAGTGTACAGATGCAGCAGCGATCTTTCCACCAGACTGAGCCAGCAGAGCTGCGCGCCGCACACCATACTATGCTCCTATGGCATACTCATCGCTCCCCACCATTTGAGTCATGGATGGGGTGCAAACAAGCTTGCACATCATGGGCTTCCCTCGATACTTCCATGAACTGGGAGGATCTGACTGCTCAGTGTGGACTCTGGTCGCATACCTCAGGGGTTAACAACCCTCTTGAATACATCAAGGCGTCCATTGCTGATACCACTGGGCACAATGGGAGGGGGCATCACATGGGCTTGTGATCACACCTCCAGTCGTGTTCAGGGGAGAAAGGGTGTATTGGCATTGTTCCATTTTACCGTCAATTGGGATCTAATCTGGTCTCCCCATACTTGTATCATAGCTCATTGGCTTAGGAGGTATCTGTCTATCTCCCCATAAGTGCCAGTGAGAACAATCTGCGCCATAACTGTTCATCTGGAGCCCTCAAATGGGTAGTTAGGTGACAAATTGTCATCCTATGAGGTGGGATTGGTTGTCCTATCATCAGATAATGCCTCAGCTAAAGGCAAAACCTCGCAGACGTCCCCTCAAGTTTACCATCTCCTTACATGGGTTCCAAAGAATCCCGTCCAGAGACACACGACTAACTTGGTGCTTGGTTGGGTATCGACCGGTGAAGGTCCTGTCACATGACATTGCAGTGGCTCATTCCACATCCATCAGCTTGGGTGGGTTTTGCTCTAGCCCGACTGCCTCACCTTTGCTGAGGGTGACACGGTGTAAGTTCTCCCCATCACCCGAAAGTGAAGGGAGTGCCATCAGTGCGGGAGGGTGGGAGTCACAAAACATGTTTTCACAAGCATTGTACTTGGAATATCTATCCTGGAGATGACAAGTTAAGCACAAACACTTGTCATATTGGGCCATGTCCTGCGGATGGTAGCCCCTATGAGGGTAGCATGCTACCCCGCAGCCATGGCCGGTGCCTGGGTACCTTGGGCTCAACCAGTGCGACAAAAACACTAGTTGCCCAGGCAAAAATCCGCCTTGGTCCTGCACATGCCCGTGGAGGCTGCAGGCTCCGTATTGCCATCTGGAGGTTCTAAGGCGTCCCCGACTGGTGGGTCAGCTTCGCTCTTCAGATCCACCATGTCTGACATCTGGGATCGACGATGGGCTTCCATCAGGACTCTCTTGTCAGCTACAGAGAGCCTGTACCAATTCTGGCGTCCATTGTTGGATAGCTGAGACCAGACGTAGTCAGGAAGGCGTGGAACTTTACACTGCTGCTCCCCATCACCCTGATGTCTCGTTTTGTCAATGTTGGCTATGTTGGCTAGACGTGAGTCATCATCTCTTCGTTTGATGTCAAAGAATGTGGCGGCATTCAGTAGCAACTCCTTGTACCCGTCGTATGTAAACGATGCATGATGTCCCTCGCGACATACTCTCTCATGTTCACGTTCAGAAATGTCGTTCAAGGTGGGAACACCGGTGAAGGCCCGCTTTAAGAACAGCTTCTGTATACCATCGGTGAGCCTATCACGGGAGTCTCCTTGGCCATCATTGTAACGGGTAACAACTGTGTCAAACATGACAATGAAGTCCACTGCGGAACCTTGCTCCTCTGGCTGTATTGCACACTAGTCAGCCATGTGAGTGTCTCCACATTATCCAGAGAACCTGCTACTTACAAGTGAGCGTCCTGGACAAACTCAACGAGAATGGCAAAGCAGTCAGAGTCACGGAAGTGGGACCTCACGACTACCTTTCCATTGGTGGTCAGCACTGTCTTCTGGAAAACAGCATAGAACCAATGATTCATTCGTACAAGTTCATCCATGGACTCGGTGCTGCTTGGGACGTAGTCGGCATCAAAGATCTTATGAAACCCCTGACCTCTAGCCATAGTGATAAGGGACTCATACCACTGGTCGAAGTCCTTGTTGGAATTGAGGGTAGGGTAGGCCGTGGCATCCGGCTTGGCACTAAAGGGCTTGCCTGGAGGGCCTGTGTTGCCACCTCCTCCACCACCTCTGGGACTTGGAATACCACCATTGCCATCAGGAGTGGGAATGAAGGCTGACTTTCTTCTTGGTTTCTCCGGTTGTTCAGTAGGTTGGCTGACTAGAGGAATGGCTGAGTGTACTGGTGTCTGGGATGATGCCGGCCTAATAGGCAAGGGCTGATAGGCTGCTGGGAATACAGGTCGTGTAGGGATTGAAGACATCGGTTGTGTAGTTGGGTATCTCACAGAGTGGGGTGTTGGTGGGATGCCGCGATGTGATGGTATTGGTGTTGGGTTGGGGATATACCGCCCCATTGAGGGCCCACACTGGGTGATGGTATCCACCTCCAGCAGAGGGAGGGGCAACATCCATGGCAACCTTGGGTTGGGATGGATGACCAAGAGGTTCCTCAACATCACCCAACAAACTCGGTCCCAAGCTGCTTGGTTCTGAATCGGTCCTCCTAGCCTGAATCTCAGGGCTAGGCTGGTGTGATAAACCAGGTGTGCAGGGAATGGAGTCATGTGGATGGAAGGAAACAAGCTGATTGGTATTGTGGCCTTGTGGTGGGGCCAGGGGAGCTTGGTTCATTTGGTTCATCTTCTTCAATGCTATTGCCAGTTGGTGGCTGATCATTGAAAGGGTAACACCTTGGTTGGCTGGTGGAGAAGGAGTCACAAAGGGAGGCCCTGACTGGTAGGCTACAGGGAGGTCCACAGGTGTCCTTCCATGTTATGGAACTGGATGTGGAGGTCCTGCAGTTGTGGACCTGTTGGTGTTGGCAGTGCTATTTGCTAGATGCTGTTGGTGTAACACCAATGGCAGACTGGGCCTGTGTTGTTGTCTTCTTGCGAGCCATGATGATGGTTGTTGTTGCGCTGGCTGTAACAGTGTGGGAGTGTAGGGGTGTTGCGGTAGAAAATCCAAAAGTGGTCCTGAAGGCGTGCACTGTTGGTCAATGACTAAACAGAGGCTGCTTGACACACTGATACCCTTGGAATGTACTCGGAACAGTATACGGAGCCAAGGAGTTCACGGAATCGATCGAAATGTGAGGCGAATCGGATCTTCGGCTCGGCCTGCTTTCGGAACGGAGGTACGGTACCGATCTTGTGAGTACCGTGTGAGTAACGTCCCTTTTTTCCCTCCGCAGGCACGACTGAGATATTCGGCTCCGTAAAGAAAAGTCGACAATGATGTACCTGTGGCCTTCCACTCGCGGCCGCCGTAACAAAGCCGATTAACAAGAAAATGGCTGGACTATCCTCTCAAGCACCCTCAATTTGATAGGTGGGACGCTTGGTTTCACTCCTACAGCTTCGATATTGGTCGAGTTATGTCGATCGGCAGATTCCGATCGCGATATTCCTTGTTGGTCAATCGGTTGATGGTTCCCACTCGACGGCCGGTGTCCTGGGCCTATTAATCGAAGCACCGGATGGTCTATCTTGTAGAGCAACCTCTACTTGATAGGTGACTGTCTTGGTTCCACTCGAATCGGTCGCTATTCCAGTTTTCTGTCGTCGATCTGGTGTCAGCCGTGTCGGTAGGTCAATCGGCACTTCCTCTCTTCTTCGTCCTCGATTTCCACACTCCTGTAGAGCCACTCTTGTGTGCTTGCGACAAGTTAATCCTATGAAATTCCAAAGGAACTCAGCTGGTAGGTGCACAAGAGCTGGGAATGGAGAGCTCTTGTTGGTGGAATCTCCTTCCACTGCCGCTGGAAAGGCCAGCCAAGGCTGGCACCCAATGCTATTCAATCACTGTTGCGACGGGAATACAGCTTCCAATTCAGCTCTACAGCTTTACAATTAGCAGGCTATTCTAGAAAATAATCAATAAACTGCTCACTTATTTGGAAATACAAACTTTACATCTCTAAGATCGTTAGATTAATCAATGCACAATGGGATTGTCGCATGGTAGCATGCGAGGTTATGAGTTGTTACTCATTCTATTTCTTATATGTCTACCCCCTATGGTTGTCAATGGAAGTGCTACTCCTTGATCCAGATTGCTCCTGATGAGTTTCCTCTTGCATTCTTCATCGATAGTCCTTCCCCTTTATTGCAACTCACTTCCCTTGAATTCCATCGAAAGCAAACCCCTTGTTCTTACTCCTACTGACGATCGTAATCTCAAAAAGGACGTTCATCCCTGTCGTTGATCGAAATCGCTATGAGGACCTTATTTTAACCAATGGACTCCTATGGGAGTCCACCTTTCTTAATCCTATTTACGATCGTAATCTCGATGAGGATCCTTTTATCTCTGTCACAGTAGCCACTACTGTTACTGGCTTATATATTACACAAACATATCGACGAGGGCAAAGAACAGCAGTCGATTGGTTCGATCGCTCGAGTTAACAGAATCCATCGAAAAATGAGGCTTGGCTGCATATATAAGCTCGGCTTGTGTGTCATGCCTTGAATCATGCCTCGAGGGTCTTTATTATCGATTCGAATTGGCTGAGTCATGCTTGCCTTATATCTTCGAAGAAAACTCCTCACTTTTTCATAACTCAAACAACAACACACACGGAGACCCACACGGAAAGAAGATCCACGCGGATCGGCACGTGTTGTTTTCAAATCGGCAGTTTGTCTCTGCTTACCCAGGACCGGCATTGGTCCGTTTGGTTTGGCTTGCAGCGAACTGGCTTGCAGTTTGTCGTTTGAACGAGCAATCAATCGCTCCGTACGAGAGGTCAAGAACGCGCGATCGATGTCTTGAAACGAGCGATTCAAGCAACTCGAAGTGTTACGACGAAGATTCAAACGACGAGAACTCGCTTGCAGTTGTCGACACGAAAGACTGTTGGAAAGCTCATAAATTCCATCTTCGATTGACTCGATTGACTGGATATCCACCGGCCTCCTCTTGTTGCCATTGCTCTTGTTGCCATTGCCGCACTGTTGACCTTGTTGATTTTCACTGCCTCCAATTCCATCATCTATTATTGATGGACCTTGACGACGCTTCCTCTGCCTCTCAGCATCTTCATCTTCAACAACAGCGGCACCAGCACCAGCATCCTTGTTCAGTCCACAAGGCTTCAGACAAGCCTTCTTTGAATCTGATCCAATCATCCCCACATCTGATCCCCCAACCATGACTGCAGACCCATTGACCGCAGTTCAACTTCCAGGAGCTCCTCCAGCACATTGGGAAAACAAAGGAAAAGACCAAGCTTACAGAAACCCCTCGGCTTGGAGGTACCAACCACACTGGAGCCTGGACAGGTACTGGCTCAGATGGACTGGGAAAGGAACCTCAAAGCACCCTATGCCTCAGGGGTTTCCATGGTGACGAACATCTGAAACATAACACCACACTCCAGCCTATTGAATTGGCATGCAAGGAAGGACTGAAGGATTCCACCAGTGTACTATTCTCCACTCTGAATGAGTCCAATGCTTCTTGGTCTCATGTGCTAGCCTCTCTTATCGCCTTTGAAAGTATGATGACAGAGCAGGGAATGGAAGGGGTCTTCCAGCTGTTTGTTGGAGACCTTAATACTAACACTATTAAGTAAATCAACATGTTCACGAGTCGCTGCTGGACAGGTCTCAGAGTCTATGATGGAAAAATGGCATCAAGACCTCACAGTCAATGGGGTCAGACTCAGTTGAGCCAATGGGAATCTTGCAGAAAACATCCATGTTTGCCAGTATAATCTAACCAACCTTGCCTGTCGGGAAAGGCTGTCTTAAACTCTTGCACTGAGGCACTCCAGGAAGAATTGAAATAATATGTTCCTCGAGCCAAACAACAATGGGCCCCAACTTCTCTTGGCTCTTCTGCAGAAATATACAGACCTTCTCTCAAGAAGATTGAAACCCTCAAAGCCAAGCACATTCACTTGGACATCACCAGTTTCCCTGGGAGAAAGGTTTTCCATGTATTGTGTCGATGCAAGCAAGATCATCAAAGAGAATCGATTAAACTTTATGTCCAGTGATCCCATGCCTGATCTAACCAGCACATCCCTGAGAGGTCTCCCTGGCTGTGGTTGTCCATACTTCCGATCCCAAAGTCCAATGGACTTGTTGTCAAGAGTGACATCAACGGATTTGATAGCAACTATTGGAACAAACAATTGGAAGCAACTCGACACTTTGAATGACCTGGATTCCCTCTATCGGGTCCTAATTAACCAGAAAAACTATGAGCCTGCCCAACATCGTTGATCCAAGGGATCCCAGGAAAAAGCCTTCCAGGCAGCAATTGGCAAAGCAGTTGAGGCAAAAGTTGGGAGTCTCACTCAGGATCGAAACAGTGGATCAGCCAGTGGCGGTACCCGTTCTCGTGGAGGCGCCTGCTTGATTGTGGAGCTACTGATAATAATAGAAACGATCCAGCATTTCCCAAGCGGGGTGCTCCCAAGGACAACGGTCTGAGTGCTGAAACCAACTCAAAACTCACAACTCTTATCAAAGACAAACTTGCATCCATGCCTCAAAGGGAGAACATTCCCGATGACGCCCAACACACCATTTCTGTTGATGGAAGGTGGTTGCTAAATACTGTCGCAACTGTGGAAGGTTCTTCAAAGGCACCAGTGCCCAATTCACCAGTGAACATCGTGGTTTCCGCAAGTTTCCTTACAAGGCACCCTCTTCTGGTGGCAACAATCCTCCACCACCCGCTTCTCCAGCATCAGCCCCAATTACTGCTGGTGGCAACCTTACTTCTTCCACCATGGGTTTACCTATGTCCGC
>CAICTM010000891.1:0-43656 GCA_903772945.1 Seminavis robusta | reverse complement strand
AAAAACTAACTACCTAATAATCAAACTCATTGCCAATTCGGTCATTGTATTCCACTTGGAATACATTTCTCTTCTTCTCAATGAGCACCTGCTCAATGTTGGCAACGGCATGGAAGGCAACACCATGCTTTTGAAGTGGGTGGCGCCAGATGCCGTGGAGGGCTTCCCACTTCTTGAAGCGCCTGTTCACAGTCTCATGCCTGGCACGGGCAAGAGCCTTGCGGCGCCTCTGCTGATCATTGTCGAGATGCTTCCAAGGGGTATCAAAAAACTCAGGGTGGCCACGGTAGCCACTATCAGCAACAGCTCTCTCATCCCCTTCCAGGCAGTCAACAAAGGAACTCATGGCAATCTAATTTAGTAGGCGACTGGTTGTTTCTGTGGTGGTGGTACCAGTACAGTAGCATCATTATTAGGCATGGCATTGACAGTCAACAATCAACCTGTCAGCATGATGCTTTTTCAAGAAGATCCCAGTCACAGAATGGGGCTCAGAAGTTATTGTGACAAAGCAGGATTTGTACAGAAGCGTTGTACTAGAGTGCTTGTTGAATGGACAAGCTTTGAGGAAACATTGAAGAAAGCTCCGAGTCCACTTCGTTCGCTTCGTTGTGCGGTACTCAGAGTACTCAGTACTCACTTGGAGTTAAAGTACATGCACGCTTCTCAAGCAACATTCCGTTAGCTACAATCATGTACTGTAAATGTTATAGCACGCGTATGGTTTGTACAGTACTCTACTCCAGAGTACTGCGAGAGCACAGCTTCTTTGTAGCTAATGCCTTTTCATGCGACTGCGACCTTTGTGAGTACGTGTACACTGTACGTACTTTATTTACGAAATAGATAGTGGTACTATCGCTACATGTACGGTAGCTATTAATAGCTAGATTGAAGTGATATTCTACACTCTGGTAACACTGTGATCGGTGGGAAAGATTTTTTTGCCGCCGCCACCTCACAGGGGCACTGATTGGTTTTTACAGTGTTTACAGCATATTTCTGTGAATGGAAACCATGACCAAAGGAATTAAAAAAAGCGATTCTGCAACCCTTTGAAAGGTTACAGGAGACCTTCTGAACCATAATTACTGCTAGCTGATTAGCTCCAGAGTCGAGTCCAGAGCAATAGAAAATTGACGGCCCTTATTTCAAAGAGGGGATTACAAGATGTGCTCTTTTAATATTTCAGATGGACTTTCATATTATAGCTAGACTAGGTCTACACGCTACACGTACCCCAAGGTACTCCAAGGTTGGGGTATCCATTTGATTTATCAATGTATTTTAAAATTGCTGTATCCCCGGCTTACTTTGAAAGAATTCAGATTGGCTCTCAATAAATCAGCCTGCTTCAGCGATTATTTCAAACTTTTGTGCGGACGCATCTTCAATGCTGGCACCACCGGTACGTGTACTGCAGGCACCAAAGAGCTTTTTCTTCTTGGCGCCTGCTTTGGAGTCCAAGATCTCTAGCTAGCTAGCTAGATCTCTTGGGCTTCGGAGCCGGCTGCATCCAGCGTCCAGTGACAGTCGAGCGTCCACTGCTTGGCTCGCTGTACGTACGGCTCTCACTCCTGTATGCATGCATCCTGCCACTTCGTTTCGGCCGTGATCCTGCACCCCGATTTGCAGATTGGAGATACCGCCAATACCGTACGTTCGTGTCACTGCAGGATTAACAATTGTCTCCCACGCGCATCCATACTGTAGACAATCGGTCGGGTTCTTGCACCATTGATTCTTACAGGCAGGTAAGGCTACCTCAACTACTAGAACATGTCTGTATTTCAGATCGTACATACAATGATCTATATATCCTTGGCTGGAACCATCCCTGGGTGAAGACAGTGAAATCATTTTAGCATCCCAGGCCCCAATTGCTGCTTCGCCCTACTAGCAGGAGACTCCCAAGCCCGGCCTAGCTGCCCACTGCAGCCCTTGTGTATTCTATCACGCTCTAGCGCTGGTACTAGTGCTAGGCTCCTGCGTGGCTGCATGTTGGAGCCCACCATTGTTGACTTGCACTTGGCTCAAGCTGCTGTACAAGAATTTCCCAAACGCACCAGCCACAACGGAGGAAACAAGCTCAGTACGCACGACCATGCAGGACTATACCGAAGGAAGAACTAGCTAGGACAGCAGATTGACCTTCGCAAAACTTGATGGTGAAACCTGAGGAGCCCGCGTGCCGGTAGGTAGCTTCGGGCGAGAAGGGTCGGGGTCTTTCGATTTGTGCATCTTAGTGGCCAGGAGCTTCTTGCCGGGGAGGCTCATTTGGGCTGTGACTGCAATGCTCTGGCATCTCATTGAGATAGGATGATCCGTATTGGCAGCATATCGCACTAGACATAGTTCATGTAAGCACGTACGCGGAAAGAGATGACTAAATCCAGGAAGGCGTGATGTTGGGAAGCTACTACCGCTACCGCTACATATGGAAATGGCATGGACACGAGTGGCTCGATAGTTGTCGTCGGCACACGGTCAACACTGTCGACTAAGACCTCAGATTTCGTTTTCCTGCGATGCACCCATTTCTCCTTCAAAGGCCTGATTCAGCAATGTAGTGGTCGAATTCCACTTTGCTTTGGCAATCAAAAGAAAGGCCAGAGGGCCTCCTATGTTCACGGCTCCAAAGCCAATCATTGCAGGAATGATCCAGGGGTGAATCGATACCAATGGGACCGCCGTTGTAGTTGTGGTGGTTGCTCCAAACCAACCTAGTAGCCCCTTCGCAGGGACGGTACTCGCCACTATTACCTTTGAGCCAGCTACAGTCCCCACCAAGGAAGCTGTCTGGGGAACTCCACTCACAGAACTTTGGACACAGAAAGAGGCAGCCTGCATTGTTGACCACACTCCAGTCTTGCACCAAACCGCCAGGCACTCACAGTTGGAAAAAACTTCGTTAAAATTGGGTAACTCAACTGGATCTCCTTCCATCGTCCCATCTTCCTTGCGGCCCAGGAGAAAGTTCACTCGTTTCATCACCACGTCAGGTGGATCGCTCGCAACAACGGTGTATGTGCCACTCCGTTTCCAAATTGCACTGATGACGCTGTCACTGTAAACAACTTTGTGCCAACCCTTTGCCTCGGTTGTAATGACTCGCGCTGTTCCACGGTCTTGTTGGGACGTATTCTCACACTTTTTGATGTCGCAGCACGACGAGACGCTCGAGGTTGACCCCTGATACGATGTGCTCGTACCGGTGGAAGCAGGAGCCGATGTAAGGAATCCTGAGCCCGGTTGCTTTGTATAGTCCAGAATCGTGAGTGTTTCTTCAACCGCTCCTTGCTCTCCTTTAACATATTTCACGTCCATCACAACACCATGATGCTGAAATGCAAAGGGGATTCCAAGGAATTTGCGCCATTGGTAAACGTGATCTCCTGGAGCAAAGTTGCTTTCCTTCGAGGCATTCTCCTTTTCTTCAGTTGGCTGGGATTCTGCAGGCCGCTGCACGGGGCTTGCAAAGTCTGATAATGCAGGGTCATCTTCCCTATTAAGCCGGCTTGGTTCGGCATCCTTAGAGTCATTCTGTTTAGCCAGAAGGCTGGAAGTTGGCTGATTCTGACCGAGATAACCCTCTTCCCTCTCTGAAAGTTGGCAAGGCTCCGTCGAATCTTTGTGCTCGTCTTCGTTGCTACACAAGATTTGTACAGGTTTCCAGTCCTTCACCATATTATCCTGTTGGACATGACTATGCATATATAGGAGTCTGTTGTTCTTCAAAAGACAGAAATCAGGGTGAACGCACTCGTCTTCAGACTCAATCTCACCGCCATTCCTTTCGTAATCAAATGCCGTTGCTCGCAGCGTCATGTTAAAATTCTTGTAGAACACCTAGCCCTGATCTTTGCAATGAGTGGTCCATTTGATCTGATGCTGAAGGCTTGCATGCAAGATCATCCGCATCCAGATCCAGGTTTTCTTGTGAACCTCGCATAATCAATGATTTCAGATTTTCTGGTGAATCTCGTAAACCGATAATAATAAAAGGCCAGCCCTATGCATATGACATAGCCCTCGATGACCATGGATGGCTCCGTACCGCACTAACTAGGGGATGGGCAAATCTCCCTGTAGCCCTGTAGTGTACTCAACAAGAGTGACTCAGAATGTCAGCAAAATAATAAAATGAAGATTTTAGCGGGAAGCAAGATTCAATTGGATTAAACTGCATTGGATTAGATTGAATTGGATTGAATTGGATTCCAAATAGTACTGTTATTTGTATAGTAAACTGGAATTCAATCCAATCCAATTCAATTCAATCCAATCCGATCTAATCCAATAGAAAAATTGCAGCCCAAAACATATATTCGCTTTTTCACAGACACTTTTACAAAAAACGCTATCAAATACAATGAAGGGCAATGGGCAAGTTTGCTCATCCCCCTAGTCTAGCTTTAGTTTAAAAATAGAGGACCCAACGTGGTGACGAAAATTTCGTTATGGATTCGACGCACTGAGTGCTCGAGTGCACATGCGTCGTGGCATTGCTCTCCATTTCTTCTCTGATCTCTAGAACAAGCATTTTCTCTCGTACGACTTTGGCGCGCCCAACGCTGAGCTCTTCTGGGACAACGAGTCACTACAATTGGAGAGACCTTGAAGTAGAAAAATTCGTCCCCGGACATGGCTACAATGCATAACATTGAAATTTAGCTACGGTTGAAGGCATTTCCAGAGCCACCCTAACGACCCGCGAAGGTCTTTCGTCTTTCGTACCGTAAGGTATTTGTGAGCAAGTTTTGCATTCTTCCGTCTAACGAAATGACATGGCAATTTGTCCGGCAACGCACGATTTATCAAGGAGGAGGAGAGACATCAGATATCAGATCGCAGATCGCAGTTCTTCCTTTGCAAAACGTGAATCAAATCGGGCTAGTATTTTTTTGCCATGATTCGACCCGCAGCTTTGTATGCCATTGCCTGAACCCATCTTCTTGCCGAGAATGACTTGGCTTAGCCATGACAGACAAATACCACCGGATTTGGATCAAGAGCCTGCTTACAGCATGCAAGAAAAGACTGGCTGCGACAATCGTACAGCTGTACGACTCTGTATGATGGCTATCGGTAGCCAGATTGACAGGCTCTAGCGTCAGTGGTACTCAGCCAAGGAGTTGTTGCGGCAGCTCGCACAGAGTTCAATTTGGTTGAAGACTTTTCGTCAATGCCCTTGACTGTCACTCGGCTCGAACATTTTGGTGCATTGTGAGTGCTGTTGAAGACCAGTGATGGAAAGATTTATGAGAGGTGCGCGAAGGAGTAAGTGTGAACGGCTTGCGCGCAACGACCAAGGGCGAATCTTTGGCATTGGTGGGAGTCCCCTTGCATTTTTGGCCGTTCTAAATGCTTGCATCCAGGCGTTGGCTGGTTAGAGAAATATTGAATCACTTAGCCCAGCATTGACTTCTTCATGCCTGATATCTTTAGTACACACACTCACCTTTTGGTTCGTCGGCAAGGTTGGGCGGACGGGAGCCAACGACTCGACCAAAATGTGAGCGTTGCTCGACGATCAAACACCATTGTCTCTCTGGTACAACGATTTCGGCTACCAACCAGAAACTTCAGAGAAGCACTGTTTGGCAGCTCCCACAAAGACACAAGGCATTGCTACGGCACTAAGCTATCCTCCTACCGTACTAGCCAGTCATACAAAACGTCGAAAATGGAGCAATCAGAGGATAATCGTCAAGACCAGAAAAGCGCGGACAGAGACACAGTCGACGTGAGCGTTTCACGCACGAGAGCAGCGCGGAGAGCTCGAACTCAATCGTTTTCCCGCAGTCGGCCGCTTCGAATCTTAAGCGCTGTCACTATATTGCTGGTAGGGTCCAACCTTACGCTTTGCTCGGCTAATACTAGCAATATCGATGTCAGTGGCACGGCAAAGGAGGCCGCTCAGGTCCCGCTTCTGCACACCAACCCACCATCACGTGGGCAATTAGGGCAGAGCCAGCTACCAGGCTTTCTCAATCGACTAGAGCCATCACTGCATCCGTGGAAACTAAAAGAGCTGCAAACGACAGCTGCTAATGCCAATGCTAAGACTGGCACCAAGAATCGGCTACCTCAACGAATGAACGTGCGACGGCGACACCACAAAAGCGCTCGAGTCAAACAAATCAATCGAGCACTCAAGCACCACAGTCGAAACCAGCACCAGCACAACCACAACGCCGATGGACATCACCATCACAACCATATGCACACTATTTCGCCACAGGTTCTAGAAGCTCACTTGGAGGTCATGGAAACCACGTCTCCTGCCGAAGTCGATGACACCGAATCTGAGGCTGAACACGACGATTACTACACTCTGATGGAAGCTGCATCAGGCCTGAAGGGAGCCAAAAAGGCAGGAGCCAAGGTGGCTGATTCCATGAATCACACGGATGCGGACCGACACGCACCCAAAGACAAGTATGCCAAAGTCCATGTCCACAAGGCCGCCAAGACCAAGGAACACAAGGTTGGAAAGGTCAGTAAAGGGAAGGAAGCTAAAAAGTACAAGGCCCACAAGCAGTACGACGTGCCGTTGACCAACGAGCAAATTGACGAAGAGTATCTTCACGTCCACATGACTGATGAGCAAATTGATGAACACTACCTTCACATTCATTCAGATGCTGGTAAAACAAGCAAGGGCAAGTACAGCAGCAAGGGCAGTAGCAGCAAGGCAAAGAGAGTGAAGAAGGGCAAGAAAGGCCATCGCGGTAAATCGAGCAAAAGAGGTCCTGACCTTGGTGTTCGATACTTCGAGGCCAACGTCTTGCTGGAGATGCGGGATCATTACGTGGCGCCGTTGTCCTACATGGATCTTGAACAGCTGGAAAATTCTGTCCTCGAAACATACAACCACTTATCCAACCAAAACTGCGACCTGCAAGGCCGACAGCTTATTGCAGTCACTGCAGACCCAACACCGACATCGACCGGGTACATTCTTCACTTGCAGGGAGAATGCTACAATTGCGATCCCACCAATGTCCGTGTCTTTGCCCATCCCGATGAGATCTTTGATGACAACATGATGATGATCGAAATGGGGCCCATGGAGCCTGAGATGCCTGATTCTACCAGGCCGCCTATTGATGACGACATGACAATGGAGACTCCCGACACACCTGGCGGCAATGGAACCGCTAGTGACGGTGGCACAACTACTGATCCAGGTGACACGGCAGGCACTGGAGGAGGCACTACGCAAGTTGGAAATGCAACTGGTGGCGCTGGCATGGACACGCCCTCTGGAGACAACAGTACTATGATGATGCCCGCTGGAGAACTTCCTGCACCTGAAACTAATACTACCGGACGAAATCGTGGTGCTGGTAGCAGTACTAGCGGCGGCAGCGGTGGCGGCAGCAAATTTGACAGCGGCGGCTACTATTACAGCGGTGGAGGCAGCAGCAGCAGCAGCAGCAGCAGCAGCACCGCCACCACCTATGCCACCGCAAAAGAGGATGTTCCATACCAGCGCAAGCCCAAGAAAGTACGAACAGCATCAAAGGAGCGCAGTCGACTAGAGCGACCATCTGACTATAACTCAGGTCCACAGCACGTGGAAGAAGAGGAACCATCCGAATTCGACTTCGGAATTTCCGCACAAAGTCGAGCACGGTATCACCACAACGAGGGAGTCAGAAAGTTGAATCATAACCACCACCATCACGCAGTGAACCGGAACCCAGAGTCAGTCGATGTAGAGCATCAACATGGCGTCAATGTCAATCGGGATCCCATGCCAATGGAGCCAGAAGACACCAACCGAGCTTTCTTCGGAGGATCGGACAGCACCATGATATCTGTCAAGAAATCCAAGTCAAGAAGCGTCAAAGGCTACAAGGAAACGGAGTCCAAAGGAAAGAAAGGAAAGAAAAATGGCAGCAAGGGATACCATCCCATCGAGAGCTGTAACAACGACGACGCCCCTCGCCGTGCGCCGACGGAAGAAGAATTTGTCGAAGGTTTGAATCATGTCACTGACAATCTCTTGGCTCAGTACAACAAGATTTCGGTTCGAACCGCCTTGCAGGTGCGACCATTGAGCTGCGACGCCACGGAAGAGTCCTTTGGCTCAGGGATTGTGGTTCTGTTCATGGGACCGGGATCAACTGATGCGGGCTTGTCGCCAGAGGAGATTATGCTGATGGAACGGACGATTCTTCAGTCATACAACCATTTGCAGGCTACACAC
Source organism: Seminavis robusta (assembly GCA_903772945.1). Lineage (NCBI taxonomy): Eukaryota > Bacillariophyta > Bacillariophyceae > Naviculales > Naviculaceae > Seminavis > Seminavis robusta. The sequence continues at coordinate 35,438 of CAICTM010000891.1, read as the reverse complement.
AGTTGTGATGTTCCCTACTTTCGTGAAATGACAGACCTCGTGCTCAAAGGCATCGCTCCGGGACCTGCGGAAGGCACTTTCTTGGCCATGTTTGAGTCGCATGGAACCTGTCGAGGCAAGGAATGCTCAGATGGCGCCACATTCTTTGATCCTTTGGACGAATCTTCGTCGAGTGGCGACGGCGACGACGACGATTCCAGACGCCACTTGAGGCATCACATCCCAGAAACCGGTTTCAACCCCGTTCTTTCTCCCTCGGGTCATGAAATTGGCTACGATGGTGGCGATGCACATGTCTACCAAGAACAATGCTACTGTCCTTTGAAGGTTGACGAGTTTGGCCCTCCATTTGTATCTGACCTACAAGATGTGCTGAACAGTGTCCTAAAGGATGCATGTAATACTGGCTTGGTGGAAACCATGGTGACGGTTTTGGATATTATGGAAATGCCTAGTGACAATAGTAGTGAAAAGACGACAGATGATGATGTTGCCTACGAAAAGACGCTATCGCCTGGACCTGCACGTGGAACCACGGAACAATTCGAGTCCTTTGTCATTGTTCAGTTCTTTGGTCAACGAGACCTTGTGACGGAGTCCGAGGTCAATGCCATTGAAGATAGCATGCCAGTCATCTTTCAAGATCTCCAAGACAACGATTTCTGCGACTCCGTGTCACGAGTCTTGACCAGTTCTGTCCTCCAAACAGTGGACCCAGGTCCCACAGACGACTCGTTCTTGTTGGGATTCTTCTGGGTAGGAACGTGCGAGGGACAAGGATGCAGCAACAAACCCATGTTCTTTGCCTCGCCAGGTGAAGCAATGATTGGTTGCGGGATGGGCAAGGTTTTAGGTCCTCCAGTCATAGAAGATTTCGAGAACAACTTGTTCTCGGCAATTTTGTCACTCCGAGACGATGGTTCTGTGGTGAATATCCAAGCCAATGGGGATGCTGTAGAAGCCCCCCCTGGTTCCACACCCGCTCCAATTCTGTCTTCTGAGGAAGCCACAGCGGCGCCAACCTCAACACCGACTACGGCTGCCATGTTCCAAAGATCTCAAATGATCAAGGCTAGAAATGCCAGGACGAAACCACCCGCACAACCCAGACCGACCAATGCCCCCACGAATTGGCCAACATGGTTAGACACCGACTACCCCACGTACTTGGTGGTGTAGACCTCGCAGGTGGTACCACAGGGCGGAAATGGAAGTCGTCCTCGGTTCTTTCTGCAAGAAACATATCATCTCTGTTCATGTAAAGTAGTTTTTCATATTAGCAAGAGAAAAAACGTATACAAGAGTATTAGAAACTGCCTGCTAGCAACATGTTTTACTATGGTTCACCTTGCAAGGCCTTGCTTTCTAGCCAGAATTTCGATTTCGGTGTGGGTTGGCAAGCATCAACGACTCGAGAAAGGGCAATGAGCATGCGGCGCCCAATTGGTGGAGCAGCAGGAGGGTGATGGCAGGGACGAGAATGGGCTGTGGCTGGTTCCAGTACCGGTATATTGAGAATAGACTAATATGAACAGGAGAAGGGGGGAGAACCATTCAAGACTATCGTTATCATTGTTGGTGTCACTGGACCCAGGACGAAGAACTCCACACAATCGAATTGGAAGCAAGGGACTGCTGGAAGGCAGCAGAGGACGTGACAAGAAGAACAACAAGAATTACAAGAAGCAACCTATTGATTGATAGGTGGTTCTGGTACCCGTAGTCCTTCTCTATTGCAGTTCAGTTCAGTTGCAGTTTATGGATTGCCCACGCTACTAGTACGAGGCAAGCTACTGTACGCGCTTGGAGGCCTTGGACGGTTCCAATGAAAACTCCGATGGGGATCAGATGGATCCTTTCCGAAACTTTTTTTAAAAACTTCAGTCTTTCATTAGCTAAAGGCTTGCCCGGCGCTTATTGTCCCTTTCCTCCACCCTTGAACCAATGTGTACCGTACTGGTACGGTACGGTACTATACTGTATTGTTTCAACTCATGGCATGCCATGCCATGCCATGAACTTGCCATGCCATGCCATGCCATGACTTTCTCTACTTCTGGGTTGTTGATTCGATTCGATTCATTGAATCCTTCCCTCCACCTATTATGCAACGGCAACAGTGTTACGACATCCACATTCCAGATCCTTGGAAAGTCACCCGTTGACCCACAATGAAATGTCAAGTTTCCTAATTATTTAATCTCCGTGGGATTTATATCTAACCTGACGCTTCATACTCTTTCTATACCGCACATGGCACACCGGTACAGGTGCTGGTACAACCAATCCCTGTTAACCCCAAGAATTCAACAGGGTTAATCAACGAAAAAGCAACAATGCTCGAGCCAAAGGCTGTCGAGTGCATGCGTCCATAGCATGATTATTAACCGGAGAGAGGAAGTTGACGGAGAGGCTTTAGTTAGATCGAGATTGGCTCCAATGCGACCTTTATTAGAACCAACCCACTGCAACTACAGTACTACCGATCAACAGCATAGCTACCAGTCCAACACGCGTGTTGTACAGTACCCTTGAGGTGGCTGGCCAATGCAGGACTTCCTTTTTGACGTTCAAGTGTGCGACTGTTGAATGATTCGATTCACACTACGTACCTCCCGATTCATTCGCGCACCCGTTGGAGTGCATGGGGGTGCGCGCAAGAGGCGGGGGTGCGCCAGCTCTGAAGCTCGACCATGACAATGGAAATCTCGAGCCAACGACAACGGTCAAGAACGCACACATACATACAGTACGCATGTACCGGTATTCAATGCACCATGGCGATTATTCCAGCATGTAGCTGGAAAGCATCGAATGCCCTCAAGCTATTGGCATACCTGATACTGATAAGATCTATTACAGGAGAAGCGCGAAGTATAGACGAGTACACTCTGGGCCAGCAGCACCATCAAAACGACGAAACCAGCAGCGGCGTTCGACGACTGGGTCGAGAACGACGACTAAGACGAAAAGCACCACCAGATCGCAATGTCCGCAAAGGCCCTAGATCTGGTTATACCAATACCAAAGAGAAAGATGACAAGCAGAAACGAAAAGGGAAAAAAGGTAAAAAAGGCAAAAACAAGAAAGGAGACTATTCGTCGTCCACGATCTCCATCGAGGAAGAAGTTGCCTACGACCAACACACGCAGCTGCCTCTAGAAACCTTTCCAACTCTTGATCCCATTGACACTGCGGCAGAGTTCCACGACGTGGAAGAATACGTAGAGCAAGAGTTTCACTACAATAAGGCCGCCAAAAAGAATGACAAGGCGAAATACGGAGCCGACAAACTCATTCCCGCGAGCAAAAAACACAAGGGACCACATACCAAAACCAAAAAACGACACGGAGCCAGTAATCAGGAAGCGGATACCAAGGATCAACGTGGACCTCAAACAAAAACAAAGCATCACCACCTTGATGATTACGCGTTCGACCAAGAACGGGATTACGGACATGATGACGCCGCCGGAACTGTGGACGAAGATCGTCACAAGAGTGATCACACAAAGAGATCCAAGAGTAAACACCACAAAGGCGCTCATACCAAGGCACCAAAAGCAACCAGAGCCACAAAAGCGCCGAAGGCAGAGATCGACTACAAGGGAGATCACACGAAACATCCGAAAGCTGGTCATCACCACAAAGGTGACCATACCAAGAACCCTACCGTCCATCACCACCAAGAGCCGTATCAGAGCAAAAGCAAAAGCAAGAAAAAGGGATCTCATCACAAATCCAAGAAGCATCATACCACAGAAAAGCATTACCACGCCCCACCCAAGGGTGCGCAACCGGAGCTGGGAGATAATTACTTTCAATCCACCATCCTTCTCGTGCTCGATCCAGATTCACCCGAATTGTCCACCACACAAAGCCGCATTCTCGAACGCGCTGTCTTGCATTCGTACAACACACTCAGCAATGACCTCTGTGATCCATTCGGTAGAGAACTCTCAGATGCTCGGATTGTCTTTGTAGATAATATCCATTTGTTGGTCCACACCATTGGAGAGTGCCGCTACGGATGCGACACGGAAGATATCACTCTCTTCTCACCACCCGCTCTCTCCTACTTTGATTCAATGCCCGGAAGCCACGGCTACGTCCAGGCAGAGTGGCAACGCCCGCAAACACCGGCACCAGCATATGCTCCCAGTAGCTCTCGGCATTCGCAGAGTCCCAATCAAATTTACTGGAGTACCAGCAAACCAGTTACGCCTGTAGCAGCAACGACAACGACCGTACCCGCAACCGCAACCGCAGCAGACGGAGCTGGAAGGCCATCGTTCCATTGGGATCTAGGAGACCAGCTGGATGGGCTTCACTCGGTGGAAGGTGCATCACTCACTGATCCTCCCACGGCAAGTCCCTCCGTCGCAAGTCCTGTCGACGACCCAAGCACTCCGGTAAGCGCCAGTACAAACGTCCCAACTAGTCCGAATGCCAGATCGCCAACAAGGAAGGTACCGACGCTGGACGATTTTCGGAACGTTCCCTTTGATCTTGATGGAAAACACTATCGGCCAAGAAAGCCTCGGTCTCACCAGCGACAGCCCAAGCTTCGCCGTTCTGCATCGTCCACAAACGCGGATACGATTGGTAGCATCCAGAATCGCGAATTGACAGGATTGGAAGACGATGATGACAGTATCTACGCAAACAGCCGCAAGGGACTATTTACGGGACGACGACGGCTCAAGAGCAAAAGTAGGAAAAGCAAGAGCGGTGGAAAGGGAAATGGCGCCGAGGGGCGCAACGCAGGTTGTACAAAGCACAATTCCGAAAAGGGCGGGTATGATGATTCCGGGTGCTGCAGCAAAGAGGATGCTCCGTTCAGAGCGCCCACCGAACTCGAATTCACTCAGGCCCTTAACCAAGCCATCTCCCAAATGCCAGACCTACGCGTGGGGGTGCGGCAACAATTTTCCGCGTTTCTAGAAGTGGCCCAGACGGTCGAACAAACACAAATCCCGTGCTCTACCGTTGAGGAGACATTTGATTCCGCATTGCTCATTCAATTCGTAGGAGAAGAAAATCGAGTGACCGAAAGTCAAATTCGAGAAGTAGAGCAGGCGATCAAGGACACGTACCTGACTCTTGAGGCTACCCTCTGTGACATTCCGTACTTTCGCCAACTCGACGATGTTCGACACCGGGGGACAACAGCCGGTGATATACCCGGGACCTTTGTCATGGAATTCCTTTTGCGAGGAACGTGTCGTGGTTCAGGTTGCAGCCAAAACTTGGATTTCTTTAGCACTGAATCTCAACGGCGATTGGGTGAAGATAACAAGTTATCCTCTTCCTCCGTTTCGCGCGGAATGCAGGCACAAGCGACCTGCCTTTGCCCCGTGTTTTCAGGCCAGTCTGGGGCACCCTCGATTATTGACTTTACCGATCAATTTGCCGCGAGAATCGATGAGCTAAATGCAAACGGTGCGTTGCCAAGCATCCAAGCGAGTCTAGGAGTTTTTGAAGAAGATGCGGACTTCATGATTGGGCTTCAAAGGGAATCGTTTGCATCCTACATCACCGTTGATATCTTTGGCGATGCAGATTTTGTGACGATGGAAGAAATAGATATCTTGGAGAGAACGCTGGTTGAGGTCTACAACGACTTGCAGCTCGCAGGATTTTGTGATCCGCTTGGACGGTTGTGCGAGACGGCTACACTGACATTCTTCAATCCAACGCCAGCTCAGGATTCAACATTCGTTCTGAGCTTCCAAGTGGGAGCATCGTGTCTTGGAGAAGGCTGCCGTGAGACGGCCACACTCTTTAGTGATGGAATGAGAAGGAACTTGCAACTCGGAGAGCTGGAGTTCCCACCAGAATGCCAACCCGGTCAAGAACCTCGCGCACCAACCGAACAAGAATTCGCCGACGTTCTAAATCGGCGTCTACAACAACTCTTCCAACAAGGCATCTTACAGAATGTCATGGGAAGTGGTACAGTGATGGAGGACAAATCTTTGACGCTTCCGCCCTCCGAAGTAATGACGTTCAGTCCTACTGTGATGCCGACTTTCATGGATGTCGCAACCCCTGATCCAACTGCAGCCACGCCTCCACCAACTCAAGCTGCCACAACGCTGTCACCAACAGTTGCACCTACTCACATGGGGGATACAAGTCGACCTACCGTGTTACCCACTGCTGCCGACAATGTCGGGACCATGAGACCAACGACGGCTGCGAGTGAAACTGAGGCCCCGTCAGGTCTTCGGGGAACTCTTGCCCCCACCAGTTCCACGTCGTCAGGTGAAGTCACAATGCGGCCTACAACCAACGTGCAAACAAGCGAACCTTCTGTTGAAACTACCGCTACTGGAGTCCCCTCGGCTGCAGCTGCAAATGAAACGCAGACTCCAACCGTGGGCAACGGAACGGCAACGTTGTCACCCACTGCATTAAACCAAACCTCCACGGTAACCCCCACATTGAGCAATGTCAGTACAGAAGCACCCACAATCCTCATGCTGAACATGACAACTTTGCAGCCTTCCCTTGGGAGCAATGCAACTAATACCAGCTTCCCAACAATAATCACAGCCAACACATCTGCTCCCACCATCGCCAGAGGCAACACATCTTTTCCAACTATTGAACCTGCTGCAGGGACACCGATGATGAATACTACAGCCCCAACAACAAACGTGACGATTGCACCATCTAACCAAACACTTGCACCTTCTAACCAAACGCAGGTACCAAGCATGGACAATGCAACTATGTTGCCCATTGGAAATGAAACTCTAGTTCCTTCCCAGAACATGACAATCTTTCCCAACCAGACACTGGCACCATCTCAGAATATGACAATCTTTCCTAACCAGACCATTGCACCAACCACCAATGTCAGCTTGCCTCCACAAGCCAATACAACAGCTCCAACAGCAAACAACACCATTGCTCCTTCCAATCAGACACAATTTCCAACAGCCATTGGCAATGCAACATTACCTCCCATTGGAAATGAAACTCTAGTTCCTTCCCAGAACATGACAATCTTCCCCAACCAGACACTGGCACCATCTCAGAACATGACAATCTTTCCCAACCAGACCATTGCACCAACCACCAATGTCAGCTTGCCTCCACAAGCCAATACAACAGCTCCAACAGCAAACAACACCATTGCTCCTTCCAATCAGACACAATTTCCAACAGCCATTGGCAATGCAACATTACCACCCACTGGAAATGAAACTCTAGTGCCTTCCCAGAACATGACAATCTTGCCCAACCAGACACTGACACCATCTCAGAACATGACAATCTTTCCCAACCAGACCATTGCACCAACCACCAACGTCAGCTTGCCTCCACAAGCCAATACAACAGCTCCAACAGCAAACAACACCATTGCCCCTTCAATCAAACTCAATTCCCAACAGCCATTGGCAATGCAACATTACCTCCCATTGGAAATGAAACTCTAGTGCCTTCCCAGAACATGACAATCTCTCCCAATCAGACCCTTGCTCCTACAACAAATGTCAGTCTCCCTCCTCCCCAATCCAATGCCACCACTATTCCATCCAACACTTCAGCCCCAACAACAAACATAACACTGGCACCTTCCAATCAGACACAATTTCCAACAGCCATTGGCAATGCAACAATATTTCCCAGTGGAATCAATGAAACCCTTGTTCCTTCCCAGAACATGACAATCTCTCCCAATCAGACTTTTGCTCCTACAACAAATGTCAGTCTCCCTCTTCCTCCTCCATCCAATGCCACAACGATTCCATCAAACACTTCAGCCCAACAACAACAAACAGCACACTCCCACCAACTAATCAGACACTGTTTCCAACCACAAACATGACAACTATAGCCCCATCCACAAACTTCACACAGGTGCCAGGCACCAACATGACAACCACAGCCCCAACCATAAATGGTACACAGGTGCCAGGTGTCAACATGACAACCACAGCCCCAACACAAACTTCACAATGGTACCAGGCAGCAATATGACAACCATAGCCCCAACCACAAACTTCACTCAGGCTCCTGGCATCAATATGACAACCATAGCCCCAACCCTAAATGGTACACAGGTGCCAGGTGTCAATATGACAACCATTGCCCCAACCACAAATGGTACACAAATGCCAGGTGCCAACATGACAACCATACCCCAACCACAAATGGTACACAAATGCCAGGCATCAACATGACAACAACAGCCCCAACCACAAACTTCACAATGGTACCAGGCAGCAATATGACAACCATAGCCCCAACCACAAACTTCACACAGGTTCCTGGCATCAATATGACAACCATAGCCCCAACCACAAATGGTACACAGGTGCCAGGTGTCAACATGACAACCATAGCCCCAACCACCAACATGACAACCATAGCCCCAACCACAAATGGTACACAGGTGCCAGGTGTCAACATGACAACCATAGCCCCAACCACACAACATGACAACCATAGCCCCAACCAAAATGGTACACAGTGCCAGGTGCCAACATGACAACCATAGCCCCAACCACAAATGGTACACAGGTGCCAGGTGCCAACATGACAACCATAGCCCCAACCATGGCAGGTGCCAACATGACAACCATAGCCCCAACCACCAATGGCACCCAGGTCCCAGGTGTCAACATGACAACGGCGGCTCCCAGTGGCTTCCTAGCAGGCAACACCACTTTCCCAACTGTGATGATGAATGCTTCTGTAACTCTAATGCCATCCTCCATGAACGCATCAACCACTGTGCAACCATCTGTGGGCTTGAATGGGACAACAATGCTTCCGACAGTCATGAATGCTTCGGTAACTCTAATGCCATCTGCAATGAATGCGTCAAGCACTGTCCAGCCATCTGTGGGCTTGAATGGGACAACAACACTTCCAACAGCCATGATGAATGCTTCTACGACACTAATGCCCTCTGCCATGAATGCGTCGAGCACAGTTCAGCCATCTGCCAGCTTGAATGGAACAACCAGTCTACCAACAGTGATGATGAATGCTTCCACGACTCCAATGCCATCTGGCATGAATGCCTCAAGCACAGTTCAGCCTTCCATTGGATCTAGCAACGGCACAACCAGTCTACCAACAGTGATGATGAATGCTTCCATCACTCTAATGCCCTCTGCCATGAATGCATCAAGCACAGTTCAGCCTTCCATTGGATCTAGCAATGGAACAACGACCCTTCCCACAGTCATCATGGCAAATTCAACAACCCAATTGCCCTCTGCTGCTGTTGGAATGAACACATCAACTTTGCAGCCTTCAATTGGTGGTGGTACAGTTCAACCCTCCATTGGATCTAACAATGGATCAACGACGCTTCCCACAGTCATCATGGCAAATTCAACAACCCAGTTACCCTCTGCTGTTGTTGGAATGAATGCATCAACTTTGCAGCCTTCAATTGGTGGGGGTACAGTTCAACCCTCCATTGGATCTAACAATGGATCAACCACACTTCCCACCGTCATCATGGCAAATTCAACAACCCAATTACCCTCTGCTGCTGTTGGAATGAATATATCCACTTTGCAGCCTTCAATTGGTGGTGGCACATTTCAGCCTTCCGTTGGATCCAACAATGTTTCTACTGCTGTACCAACCTCCTTATTGGGCACTACAAATACTTCAATGCCTTCGATCTCGCAAGGGGCTACAGGGCCAATGAACGGAACTGGTGCAAACTCCAGCGTGGCAACTGTTGCTCCCACCCCCATACTAGGCAGAGCAGGTGACGTGACAAGTTTCCCTACGTTCAATGTTGGTGGCCGTAATGGAGGATTGGATGAGGAGGACGAACCCTGCACCCAGAATCTCAAGAAGGTAACCATGGGCGTCACGCTCGAACTTATATTCTCCGATGACATCTTTTCAGCTTGTGACGATGAACGGAATGAGCTGGTGTTGGATACGATCCAGGAAACGTTCAACTCTGACTTCCACACTATAGTTGAGGATTGGGATGGCGAGGCGATCTTTGGGCTCTTTTATTTCGACGACAGCCAAGCTGTGGATAATACGAAACCAGCCCCTGTATCAGAAGCCAATCGCCAATCCGACGACGCTGGAATCCCAACAATCGTCGGCTCCAAGAGAACTGCCCTAAACGTCCCACGATTTGTCCATCGGCAGCTGATGCATGCTACTTTACTTGTGGCTTTGCTACAGCGACCAATTGCGGGTCGGGTGACATTAAGAACTGGCCAAATCTTGGACTAGCGCTATCGAGGGCAATTGCTGCACTGGAGCTTGCTTGTATGGGATTCCCAAATAGTCCTCTGGTCGTAGTGAACGTTTTTGATGACCAACAGCAAGAGCAAGCTGAAGCTCGTGCAGGTGCAAGAAGGGCGCCACAACCGCAGACAAATGATCAGTCCAAAAACGATGGAGGCTCCGGTGGAGATTTCTTTGACTCGTTTTGGAGACAGGATTCGGCGTCCTCAGAGGCAGGGCATCCCAGAATAGGCGCCGATGCAAACACCGATACAAAGAAGAAACGAACAGGTTCTTCGTCATGAATTGCTTGATGAAAAGCAGGTGGGATGACGATGCGATTCGTCTTGTGCTGGTGTCTACTCGGTAGGTCCAGGATGGCATTGGCAAGACGATGCAAGAAATGGCTCCAGCTGAGGTTGGTGTAACTTGCGCAACGAGTGCCAGAGGTACCGAGGGGCGAATTGATGTGCGTTGTTCCTCACGTTCGCGCAAAGAACCCTCGTCAGTTGCAGTTGTCTGCTCCTTTATGGATTTCGGGTCAGCATCTGCATACTCCACGAACAAAGCAACGCAAAGCAGAGCATGCTTGCATGCTTGCAAGGAAGCAAGGAAGCAACTGGTAATCTCGAGTGAATCGATATTTCGCTATAATCGCTGACTGCAAAACTGATTCATCATTCGTGCTCGCCGCCAGACCTACACGTTACTGTAAACTAACACTACACAATGCATAACTTTTTGTTGGTTCTCGAGAGGCCTGCGGCAAATATATGTATGATATACCGGAGCTGCACCAAACAGTTCAGTACAGTACCTAAAGGGTAAATGATTCGAGTCCGTCCTTCCGACATCAGCGAAGAGTTGAACCGGAATAGTTCGTGGCCGTTTGCGCCTGGTCTTGCAATCTCGCTCGACATTCCCCCAAGATGGTTGCGAGCTTAGGTTTCTGATCTGCTCATTACTGTATTCGTTTCGGAAGACCAGCCAATCCCTTTTCTTCAAGGTACTAACCAGCAAATGCATTGCCGAAAAGGCAAGCAACACGAGTGCTTTGTCTTGATAAGGCTCCGTGGGAATGGATTTGCGACCCAGTTTCGTTGGCGCACCTCACGACCAAAAAGTGTGGAAGTGTGGACATCAGCATGCGCAGCAATTTGGAGGTGCGCAGCACGAAGCTCTGTGCGGCAGATACCGTTACCCATACGAGCCTACGGTAGCCGGTGGCTCACTACCGGTGGTACGGGAGTGCGTACCGTTGAACTTGGAGAAGTCCAGTTGACTCCCACCCTCAGAAGATTGGCGCGACCGTTGAATCGAACAGCACCAGCCCGAGTTCAAACAAAAAAGTCGTTGCGGCGCCAACACCATGACGAACATGCCTCCAACTGCTCCTTCTTGTAGTCGAAGCGAAATGGGGATCAGACGAACATCAACAACAACAACAGAAAGTACTGGTAGCACGCAACGGCTCGCAATGAACCAAGCAGTTGATGACGGAATGGGAAATCGTAAAAGTAAAAGCACGAGGAGGGCAACGGGGACACGAATGCCAAACGAGCGTACTAAACCACGAAAAAAACCGGAACGATCATCAGAAATGAGCAGAACGAAAGTTTCGAAACCGCCTTCGTCAGGGATCATGAGTATGAGTATGAGACGGAGAAGACCGGAGCCATGTCATCGTCAACTGCATATAAGAGAGCGTTCCCGCGCCTTGTTGCGTCTCGTGTTCCGTTGTTGGCTCATAGTGTGCACGATAGCTCCGCTCGCACCTCTAGTTGCCGGAAGTGAATGGGAATCATCTTCGCGATCAGACAGCAGCAAGAGCTATGACAGTCAAAGCAGCAGCAGCAGCAACAACAGCAACAACAACAGTAGCAACTTCACCAGCACTCAGCCATATCCGCAATACAAAGTCGACCTGCTCCACGAACAACTGTTTTCGTCGGACTCGCCAACTGTCCCTCCCGACATGGCCCCACTCACCAAACCCAAACGGGAACCAGATGCGACTGAGACTCCCTCGCCAACGACCAGCACACCGAGCAGTAGTCTCCCTACGACCGACAACAGCAGCATTAGAGGTAGAAACGCCGACTCGAAAACACGTCCTCTTTTTCGTGGTCGTTCAGGAAATCTACGAGAGAGAATCTCCCGTCGAAGATTATCGATGGGCGGGATGGGAGGAGGGATGATGGGAGGAGGCAGCCGTTCCCAGCCTTACCCGCCGCCTGTTCCGGGACCTGGTCCAGGTCCAGGCCCAATACCCGGCCAACCAACTTATCGACCACCTCAACCAAACAAGTGTAATTTTGACACAAACGTCATTATGGAAATTGACGGCATGGCAGAGGATCTGAACAGTGCCCAAGTCAGGCTTCTAGAGATTGGTTTTCGAGAGGTATACAATGAGCTCAATGTAGAGTTTTGCGATCCTCTACATCGACGAGTCATGGATGTGCAAATTGCTGCGGCCGATCCGTCTTTTAACGGTGTCTTTAATCTCGTGTTTTGTGTCGTGGTCGCATCCTTGGACTGCAGTCCGGGCGTATCGACACTATTCAGTGGATCTGGATTCAAGACACCACTCCCAGCGTACGAACGGATCCCTCCAAGACCGCCCACTCCGCCTCCAGTACGACCAGTCACGACGCCGCGACAGCCTATTGCCCGGACACAGGCACCTGTACCAGCGCCAAGAGACAATCCCAATCAGGGCAACTTCAATAACAATGGTGTGGCCGCGGATGTCAATGACGGCGTTGCTCATGGTAGTCCAGGAGGGGTTGACAGCGTACAGGGGTACTTTAATGGGGGCTACAACGATAACTACAACAACCAAGGGAACAACAACTACAATACAGGGGGCAGCACCAACCACGGAAATAATGGATACGATCAAGGATATCAGCAAGGTGTCACAACCGGGGGGTCTCAAGGCTACCAGGCAGGTCAAATGGAGGGATACAATCAGGGTCTTCAACACGGAAAGTCTCAAGGCTACCAATCAGGACAAGTAAACGGCTACGATCAAGGTCTCGCTCATGGGGAAACTCAAGGATTTCAAGCAGGAAAATCTCAAGGGTTCAACCAAGGTTTGGCACAAGGAGAGACTCAAGGCTACCAAACAGGCCAGGCCCAAGGATACAATAGTGGGATTTACGATGGATACCAGCAAGGAAATCAAGCAGGCCAGGCCTATGGGTATGACCTTGGGATCTACGACGGATACCAACAAGGGCTTCAATATGGAATGCAGCATCAGCAGCAGCAACAACAGTATCAACAGCAGCAGCAGCAGCAACAACAACAACAGCAACAACAACAAGGCAATAATGCGAACACTGGGTACAACTCCAACGAGTTCAACGAATATCAACAGTACATGAACAATGACGACTTCCCTCCTGGCGACCCCTCACATTTTGCACCCATTGGAAGTACCCCAACAAGTACACCAACGTATGAGTGGCGTGTAGCTCAATCGCGGACGCCCACTTACCATCGTTTACGAAAGAAAGTGCGGTCGAACCAAAAACGAACCAAACTGAAGCGAGACGAAGATGAAGATGGAGTCTTTGTGGAATACACGCGACGGACACAACGACAGCGGCATCAACGGAGGCATCGCAGACTAGTCAAAGGGTTTCGAGAGGAGGGCCACCAGTCTGCTTCGAATTCAGAGAAAGGGCCCAGCGATGCCACGCATCAGCCTCGTCCCAATGGACGACATCCCAAGTACTACCGACGGGCTCTCAAGGGGGACAAGGGAAGCATGAAACGCAAGGGAGGGATGAGCAGTTATTCCTATCAAGAACAGGTGGTTGTTCAAAAGAACGTGGTGGTTCAACAACAGCAGACGGTGGTCCAGCCGCAGACTCCTGTCGAAGGTTCGGGTGTCAACCAAGGTTTCTCGCAGGCACTGCAACAGTCCCAGAACCAGGATCCAAACGCCATCCTCAATAATTTGCAGGGCTTGCTGCAAACGGAACAGACTGTGACGAACGCGGGTTTTGGAACAGCAACGAATGTAGGATATGATGTCGTCACTCCTGAAGGAGTCGACCTTGGACGATTGAACTCTCGCGAGGGAGCAGCAAGCACTGGAGGGGGATCGCAAGGCGCAGGTGGTGGATTCGGTGCCGGGTGTATTCCAGGGTTTGGACCACCTGTCGTCGTCGAGGAAGAAGTGACTTATGAGTATGAATATGATTATCGCTATAGTTATTCTGGAGGTGGAGGTAGCAGCAAAGGAAAAGGATCAAGCCGAAGCTATGTTGGCGGCGGCGGAGGCGGAGGTGGTGGAGGAGGCGGCGGCGGCGGTGGAGGAGGCGGCGGTGGTGGCGGAGGAGGCACGACTCTCCCCTACTGCTGCGATTCCCCTTTTGCCGCAATGCGCGCACCAACTGAAGCCGAATACGACGCAGCCTTTAATGTGGTTCTCCACAGTGTCATTCGCGATGGGTTACCTCCACCGCCAATGGGAGACGCAGGGGGGCCGGTATTCTACGAGGACTTGGTGGACGTGACGGAGTCCCAGCGAGTGTTTTGTGCGAGCCACAAAGAGGAGTTCATGAGCGTCTTCATCATCCAAATGTATGGCGACAGAGATAAAGTCACAGCCGCAGAGTTCGACGTCATGGAAGAGGCCATCAAACAAGTCTACAATGGCCAACAAGATTTACGCTGCGATGCACCAAACTTTAGAGAGATTGATGAGGTCACGCTAGTAAGTGGTGCTCCGAGTCGGACTCCTGGAGTGTGGTTCTATGGGTTTCGCGTCAAGGGAACCTGTCGAGGGCTTGGCTGCAGTGGCACCATGGAAAACCCGTTGACTTTCTTTCCACCCGCAGACCAAAGGAGACGAAGAACTCAAGAAGAAAGGGAGGAGTTGCTTTCAAGAAATTTCCTACCCGGGAGGCGGCATCTCATCGGAGCTCCTGGCGATGCCTGTTTTTGCCCTGTTTTCAGTGATCAATTTGGATCTGTCCCTATCAACCTGTTTGAAGACCTCTACGCAATCACTATTGACTACTATCGTCGCCTTGGGCTTTTGCCGAACATTCTGGCAAGTGGAGACGTAGCAGAGTTCCAAATGGAACCGACTCCACCTCCGACAATTAGTCTTTTGCCTACAATCGATCCAACACCTCTTCCTACTCCCTTTCCAACACCAATTCCAACTCTCATGCCAACACCATTCCCTACACCAATGCCAACACTTGACCCAACGCCTCTCCCCACACCAAAGCCAACTCCCATGCCAAGTGGGAGTCCAACACCCATGCCTTCCCCTGGACCCACACCACCACCCACTCCTGACCCTACTCCACAACCCACTCCTGAGCCCACACCTCAGCCAACCCCCAATCCCACGCCAGATCCAACTCCAAGGCCCACTCCAATGCCTGGGGATCCAACAAGAGCACCCGTCCCCCCAACACCCATGCCAACACCTGCGCCAACCCCCGATCCCACACCAGATCCAACTCCACGACCCACTGCTCCCCCTGGGGAGCCAACAAGAGCACCAGTCCCTCCCACACCTTTACCCACGCGAGTTCCAGTTGTGACACCAACCACAGCTGCACCTACACCACCGGCTGCGGTACCAAGCACAGCAGTTCCCACCCCACCGGCTGTGGTACCAAGCACAGCAATGCCTACCCCTCCAAACATCACACCAACTACAGCAACCCCCACCCCACCGGCTGTGGTACCAAGCACAGCAATGCCAACCCCTCCAAACATCACACCAACTACAGCAGCACCCACCCCACCGAACGTTGTACCAAGCACTGGAATGCCTACCCCTCCAAACATCACGCCAACTACAGGAACGCCGACAACTCCACCGACAACAGCCGTGCCCACATGCAGTGCACCAAATATAGTCCCCACAACAGGAATGCCCACAACATCATTGCCAACACGAGCACCAAATGTAAATCCAACGACGGCCTTTCCCACCACAGTCACTCCAACCACCAGCATGCCTACGCCTCCAGCCATTGTGCCCACCACTCTGATGCCAACAGAGGTTCCCACAGCTCCTCCAACTACTTTAAGGCCAACAGTGTTGCCTGGAAACCCAACACAAACCCCATCAATTTCCCCATCTAAGGTACCTTCAGGCAATCCCTCTAGTGTTCCATCCAGTCTCCCTTCAAGGATTCCTTCCAGTGTCCCATCAAGTGTCCCCTCAAGTATTCCTTCAAGTGTGCCATCAAGTCGACCTTCATTTTCGGGACAAAGCGTGCCACCAAGCAGCAAACCAAGTGTTTCGAGCAACCCCTCTATTCTCGAGCCATCTGTGTCCATGCAACCAAGCGTTTCTTTGATGCCTACAAAGTCCAATGCCCCAACCTTGTCCAATCAGCCAAGTTTGAGCAATAATCCAACCATTTCCAATGTACCTTCTGTCAGTTCAGTACCCAGTCTTTCTAACAACCCTACACTCAGCAATGCTCCCTCAAAAAGCAACAATCCCACACAATCATCAAATCCCACCCTCAGTAATGTGCCAAGCTTGTCCAATAACCCAACATTGTCCAATCAACCATCCAAGTCTGCAAATCCAACCACATCTGCAGTGCCCAGTCTTTCTAACAACCCTACACTCAGCAATGCTCCCTCAAAGAGCAACAATCCAACACAATCATCAAATCCCACCCTCAGCAATGTGCCTAGCCTGTCCAATAACCCAACATTGTCCAATCAACCAAGTTTGAGCAATAATCCAACCACATCTGCAGTGCCCAGTCTTTCTAACAATCCTACACTCAGCAATGTGCCCTCAACCAGTAATAATCCAACCCAATCTGCCATACCCAGCACATCTGCAGTACCAAGTCTTTCAAACAACCCAACACAGTCTAATGTTCCATCCACCAGCAACAATCCAACACAATCAGAAAATCCCACCCTCAGTAATGTGCCAAGCTTGTCCAATAACCCCACATTGTCCAATCAACCATCACAGTCTGCAAATCCAACCACATCTACTGTACCCAGTCTTTCCAACAATCCTACACTCAGCAATGTGCCCTCAACCAGTAATAATCCAACCCAGTCTGCCATACCCAGCACATCTGCAGTACCAAGTCTTTCAAACAACCCAACACTGTCTAATGTTCCATCCACCAGCAACAATCCAACACTATCAGAAAATCCCACTCTGAGCAACGTACCATCACTTTCTAACAACCCTACACTCAGCAACAACCCCACATTAAGTGATAATCCAACTTTATCATTCAACCCTTCAGCAGCCAACTCAAGATCCATGCAGCCCAGCGCCCAACCAAGTCTTAGTGGCAACCCCACCATATCCAATGCCCCCAGTTTATCCATCAATCCAACTTTATCGAACATGCCTACTGTTTCACAGTTCCCAAGTTCTATTCCATCCTCTCAACCAAGTACTTCTAAGAATCCCAGCACCAATCCCAGTTCTTTCCCCAGCAATGTTCCAAGCAAAGATCCCAGCTCTGTGCCATCCTCTGTGCCCAGTTCCATTCCCAGTTCTGTCCCCAGCTCAAACCCTAGCAGGAATCCCAGTTCTGTCCCCAGCTCGAACCCTAGCAGGAACCCCAGCTCCATTCCCAGTACCAATCCTAGCTCAGTGCCAAGCTCCAACCCCAGTCGCAATCCTAGCTCCAATCCCAGTTCCAACCCCAGTTCTGTCCCCAGTGGAGTTCCCTCAAATCCTCCTACGACCTTATCTCCTACACCACCTGGTGGAAGGAGAGACCAGCCTTTGTCGCAACAGCAGGTCATCTCTCCTCCAGGTTTCTCACAGCAGCAACAACTGCCTCCCCAAGCACAAGACACTGTGTCAACAGCTGCACCCGCTGGCGGCTGCAGCAGTGACATGCGAGAACATACAGTGACGTTGGATCTACGAACTTCATATGCTGACCAGTTTATCATCACTTGCACCGATGTCGATGACGGTACGATTCTGACACGAATCGAAGCGGCCTTGAATGCGGCATTCCCATATGTTGCCACCACGTGGGATGGAACGGCCGATTTTGAGTCCTTTCAGTTTGACTTTTTGCAAGACGTCAAGCATGCGCAGGGGTTTCGTCATCGGGATCTCCAAGAAACCTCTAAGATCTGTCCTGACCGTTCGGAGGAGTGTCCTGCATTTTTTGACTTTTGTCGATTCAGCTGTGGTTTGCTGACAACGACGAACTGTAATGGAATGGATCTACCATCGATTGAGCAGTTGGACAATTATCTTTCGGCAGCCGCCACTGCTGCTCTGCGTAGCATGACCGGTGTGCAATGCTTGGGGTTCCAGAATGAACTGATTGCCATGGTGCAAGTATATTCCACGGCGTAGTCGATGGATCGTGCGTCTGTCTGAAGTTGATGCATGCGTGCGATTCAAAGGGGATCGACTGAAGAGCGAGTTACGATAAACACTGCACAAGTTCCCGCCGCAACGACCTCCTGTACCATAGAAGTAAATACATAAGGAACTTGGCAGACAAATCGTTTACACAAGGAGACAACAACGGCAAAGAACTTTCGCCGCCGTTTGGCAAGTAGTAAGGTACACCGGTACGGGGCAACTACTTGTATGGAACAACCCAGCTCTGTGGGGTGCTCAGCAAAACGATTCGAAACCAGTAATCGAGCTCTCCATGTATACGTTGGGAAGAATGATGTATCTATATGATAGATGATAGAGACTTGTTGGCTAAACTTTCCATCTTTGTTGAATCACGCACGTTCTACACCTACCGAAAGCAAGAACTGAGGTACTATTAATAGTACCTGGTATCCATTCCGATGCACCTCGGCCAGGGTGCGTGGTTGGTGTGGTTTGAGCAGTTTGATCGACGACCGAAGGGAACAGCCGTCGAAAAGTCGAGCGCTCTAGCTAGCTGCCAGCCATGGACTTGTTCCTTACCGGTAGCTATAGCTATCCCGTGAACTTTTCTCGGAGCTGAGAGAGTCCCTCAAAAAGGTTGGCGCAAGTATTGAGAGGGACAATAAAGATGCCGAGGTTTCGAGACAAATAATTCGTGTGAAACTTCAAGTCGCTCGTGGAGCTGCAGTCAAGCGGTCCATCTCGTTGAAGAGGACTGGGGCAGGTCTGTTTTACGAAAGAGGAGCGCATTCTGGTGGTTTTGTGTTGCTGTACGTGGTAGTGGCTGTAGCTGTATCCTCGAAGCAATATGTGAGGTCGAGGATAAGGTGGCATGGGTTCCGGTCGAAGTGAATTGGGTGTGATATTGGGAACAGAACTGCTTCGTTGTTGGCTTTGTCGTTCCTCTTGTGTGTGTCTCAGTTGTTTCTCAGCTGCGTGGTCCTTGGCGGGCAAGCAGCCGCTCCTTCCGGTAGCTAACGTAGTGAGGGAAGATCAAAGCATACTGTACCAGTACCCACCCAAGAGGGCGCTGCCAAGCGGACAAGCCATGCATGGCGAGCTCCAGACAGCGCTCAGACGCTCAGACACAATGACAAGTCGTGGGAGCCAATTGTAAGGTTCAGAAGACTTGGAAATAGATCAGCCAAAGATCTGAACTGAGCCTGCGCGTGTCGTGGAAATCAACTCGTCGAAGTCAGTCATTGGTTGGTCGAGTGACGTGACGATGACTGTCACGCGACTCGAAGTTCGCCGAACAACTACTTCTAACTTTAGAAGGTCTAACTTCGGCGAGCAACGGGATTAGTTTTCAATGATGTTGCGTTTGTTGAGTTGATGCTTGTATGCATACTAGCTAGTAGGTTTTGCTTGAGAGAACGAAGTACAGAAATTATTAACTGTCACTCCGATGCACACACATGTACTGTAGCCTACATATGGAAAGAACCAGCTAGCTACGTGGCTTGGTGTTTTGCATGTTGCATCAGCTGGTCTTGCTAGCTAGCAACCAGGTAGTTGAACGACTTGGTCACAGGAAAATCGGTGGTCCCAACACAGGCAGCGTTGCACCTGCATTGGTTCTCGTCAATACATACATGTTGGCGATGGCCCTCGTGGGTTGGCGAAACACAAACAGAATGCTTCCTTGGCTGGTCATCCAGCCAGCTGAGTTCTGTTTCCTTGCCGGTTCGTTTCTTGCAACTATTAATAACTTTAGCAGCTCTGTGCAACGATCAACTTGAACAGCTGAAGGAAGGAACTGTTATGTTCTCACTGCCTACAGTGCTTTCAACAGGGAAGCATAGCCATAAAACAACAAAACAACAAAAATATGTCGACCATGAGTCTATTGGTGGGTTCTTGGTTCCTACGAACTGCGGTGGCACTGTCGCTGCTGGTTGCAGTTGAGGTCCTGGCTGTGGACTGCCAAAGCTCTACGACGCAGCTCTATGATTCCAACCCACAACTCGCTTCAGCCGGAGAAGGGTATTTGAATTATGTCACCGGTACCATCGAAGAGGAGTGCCTCGAATTGCAGCCGGACATGTACACCAAGTCTCTGCACAGCTGCCGTGTGGATTTGACGGATCTCAAGTCCCCCACGACTTCGGACTATGCGTGGGAATGCCAAGAAAGCGGGGGGACCCCTTGGACCTGCGACTACATGCCGCAGTGTTCCCAAGGACGATACTCTTCGATCCGCATAGACTCCATTCTGGTCTGTGCCAGTCCTTCTTGTGATAGTGCCGGGGCTTCCTCGCTGCTGCCTCATGAGGATCTGTTGGGGCCATTCACCAGAGCGAGTCATTCTTGTGCGGTCAAATTCCGTTGCACGAGAAGCTAAGTTAAATTGCAGGAGACTAGACGAGATAGTCCTGCAGAGAAGGCAGCCACTACCCTGCCTCGGCTCCGCCTTGCAGCTCTCGTTCTTCACAGTCAAGGAGCTCTTGGTGGAGGGCAAGTGTGCAACCTCATGGGCAAGGACGCACAAATGACAATTTGTTCACGCATCGCGCACGACGTGGCAATTCACACCAGCATGTGCGACATCCTGTGGAACTCACACGGACGCTGCCTAGTCACGTTAGGATATCCGCAATGCGAATACACTTCAGGACTAACAGAAGCTTAACTGACATCATCGCAATTGATGGTGTTACTCCTTCAAAGCAACAAAGCGAACATCACGACTGAGGACTCGACTGCGCCTGGTACCGTACCAGCGGTAGTCTACGCTTCTTCCGTTCGACAGCTAGTTCTCGGATACGTTCTTTCTCGGAGCGACCATGACGCCTCCTCTTGGGCAGAGGAATGCCGTGATGCCTCAACGATACCGTATGCATAAGAAGGAAGAAGATCCACCTTGGCGGCTACCGGTATTCCATTATCGTCAGTTTTATGTCTGCGCAGCTGGTCGTGGAAATTTTGTTTAGTGACTGGTTGTTTTCTATAAGGCAGTGTTATTGTGCCTTTGGTTGTTCCCCGTACCAGTAGTTGAGAAGACTTAAAGACTGCGGGACGAATGACGATTCGAGTCGTGGATAAATCAAAATCCTAATCAATTTTTGGAGCCATCCTAATCAATTTTTGGAGCGGCTCCAAAAATTGATTAGGATGGCTCCAAAAATTGATTAGGATTCTGATTTAATCACGACTCGAATCGAATCGTCATTCACTCATTCACTCCAACTGCTTCGGGCGTGTTTCGTGGTTGGAGCCATTCATGAGCTCGTCCAGATATGACATCCCACCTTGTCACTTTGGTTGATGGGAGGCGGTGGACCCATCCAAGCCAAAACCTTTATTACTCTACAAGACGATGTTACTTCCTTTGCAGCGGCTACTCCTATTGAAGGAGTCTAGTACTCCACCATGGTCATGACAGGCTCCTCTCGTTCGGTACACTGTACCGGTAGGCTGGAAATAGACGGAACAAAGCTAAGAAACAAATTGAAAGAACTGTTGGTCGAAGCTGGATGCCTGATTGTTTGCAGTGCGCATTGCATTGAATGAAGTACATGTAGCTAGATCGGTGGTGGCTCATGGCGGTACGGTACCAGGTACTTGACAGAGAGCTACAGTGTACTAGTCAGTCTATAAGTTGGGTTGTTCACAGTGTGGATTCCCAAGACAAAAACTCCTTGGCATCCACGGGCTTTACAAGGTAGGAAGGCGGAAGACTGATTGAGAGCCCGGAAGAATCGACCTTGGCATCCAGGTCTTCGAAAAACACTCCGTACTTCTTTGCCAATGCTTCGCTCTCTTTCAAGAGGGGCTCGTGGTACGCGTTTGCAATCGGCCAAAGAACCGTTCCGTCAGTGTCTTTGATGATCTTGTCCGCTACTCGAACCAGTCGCAAGCTCTTTTTCGCAATCTGCTTGCAGATCTCCGTATCAGCATTTTCACGTTCCAGTCGTTGGATCACCAGATGGCACAGCTCAGCATTCATGGTTGAGGGGCTCACCGTCGTCTTGCACACAATGGTGTCCAAGAACGGAAAGACAATTCCACTGTCTTCATCCTTTGTCAGATACTCGACAACCTGGTCGAATTCCTCAAAGGCATCCGCATTATGGGACATGCCAAAGAGCCAGAGAATGGGATCGTGGATGGATTTCGTGGGCGTGAACGCATCGGGGCCATGGTTGCGAAACAAGGCAGTTCGGACATGTTCATTGAACAGATCATAGCACCGCTTGCTCTGCCCGTGAGGCTTGAGGACTCGAAATAGAGGTGTCAGCAACTCGAACATGCCCAGCGTGTTTTTGGGATCCATCCGTGGAAGAACACTGTCAATCACATAGTCCACTGCGGCAAACGCCTCTTTTGTATTACCCAGTTGCTCGTGCCACATGGCCGCGTTGCTAAAAGCCACGGCCGATCGGTCCACGCCGTAAACTTTCTCCATTGCCCGAGAGTGCTCTTGGGGCAAGTAATAGTCCTTCAGTGGCTCGATGAGCTTCAGGGCCGTTTCGTAGTCTTGAATCCCTGCTGTCACTTCGGCAAGCATCGGAAGGGCTCGGAAGAAGTGGATTGGATTCTGTCGGTAGAACAGTTTCGTTTCTCGGGTATACTTTCGGGCCAAGTTTTGTACAAAGTAACCGTTCTCGTCGTTGTTCACATTGCAACCTTTCAGCCAAGAGTAGATTCCACTGTACACGGGGCTGACATAAAAGCAATCAGGCAAGCAAAGAAGTTAGCAATTGAAACTACCGGTAGCCGTCTTGGTTGGTCGCAATGCCACTACATGTATGCTGGTTCCACTTACAAGACGATGGATCTATCCCGAATCTCGGGTGCGGCCGGGGCTCGTTCATAGATCTCGAGGGCATCCATCCATGCTTGAGTTGCCGCATTGCGGCTCTTGGTTGGATCCACACTGGCGTTCACGTTGCTACGTCCTCGTTCAATCAGCTTCTTCATGATCAGTTCAAGATCCTTGGCTGAAAAACTATTGATTTCATCATTGGTCAGGCCTCCAATCTCCATTTCCTTGCGCTTACGGTATCGTTCGGCCATGTCCTGGACAACTTGTTCGCCCTTGAGTTCCCAATCCCTGCGATTGCTTTCAGCGTAGTTGAGGAATTCGTCACTACTAACTCCAAAAACTTGGCACTCGTGCAGCTTTTTCGCCAGTGGAATGACTGCCAAGCGAAAGAGATCACAATGACAACTTGCTTGTGAGAGGCAGAACTGGAGGATCAGCAAGCAACGCAGTCTCAAAAGCGAAATTGCAACGTACTGTAATTATCAAAGAACCAGAGTTCTCCCTTATACCAGCCTTTGGTGGGATCGTTAGCAGATCTTCCCTGGTCAAAGGCTTCAAACATTTCTCTGAAAAGGTTTTCATTCCATTTTGTGTATACGCTCCAGTGCTGCATGCAATGCGACACATCCGAAGCTGCGCGGGAGCACAAAGTAAGCACGTGACGATGAGATGATGAGTGTATCGTTTCAACATAGTTGCTCTCCTAGCCTTGCGGTGCGTACCTTGAATGATGTGCTCAATGACAATGGTTTTCTTCAGAGTGCTCGATCTTTCCTTGAACTCCAACTCTTCTTCTTCAAACGTCTTGGCCCGGAAAGCATTTTCCCATCGTTGATTCCGCATCTCTTTGGCCTGCTTTTCGAATATATCAGTGGCCAGCACGACGTTGCAAACGATCTGCCGGAAACGATTCAATTCGAATGCATTGGTGAAGATGCACTTTTGCAAGTCTCGGTATTCAGGGTCCATGAAGAGATCCCAAGCAATGTCGACTGAATGCATGCATCGAGCAGATTGCGTTTTGTGCGCGTGAGTTAAGAAACAAGCAAGCGGGATGAAGAGATGCGGCAACAAGGATCGTGAGCCTTCTTGTGTCACGTTGGCAATTGTTCGTCTTCTCTTGCATGCATGAATGCTCTTCGCTTGGCTTGAACTTATTAACTTACCCGAGTTTTGTTCGGCAATGCTGCGATTCTTATACTGTTCTCCCATGGCAGGATTCTCTTCTGCCAGTCGGACATTGGATACCCCACGATGGTCTACATCATGTATCAAAGCACACCACACAATGGCAAAATGCGCGAGCTTGTCTTCCGTGATCCCGTGTGTAAAGTTGTGTACATCTCCCAAGGAGAATTCTGCCGATCCAAAGGCCGGTATATCGGCATTGCCGCGGCTCGCATCGGGATGAACGACACGATTGAGAATTTTGTTGACACTGAGCGAGACATGGCAGCTGTATTGCATTGTAATGAAGGATCGGCAAGTAAAGAGGAACGGGTTAGGACAGGGCGACAATTAAGTAATGCAGCATCAGTTTCAACCACAGGATGCTAACTTCTCAATCGAGAGTTCAACTACTGCACTTACGCATGAGCAAAGTTGTGAAAGCAATTGTCCTTGTATCGATCGGCAATCTTTGTGACGAGTGACTGTAATTGTTGCATGACGGCCTGACTCAGTTGAATGGATTCCGGATCGATTGGGAGAGAAGAATCATCCGAGGCATTCTTGTTGTTTGCAGGCGGTGTAAAGCACTCGACGAGTTCATCCAACAAAGTTTCTCCCTTGTTTTCAATGGCGTCATTGGGATTGTCGAGGAGCTTGTCCAACAATAGTTGCTCCTCTTGTTGGTCTAGTAGAATACTAGTAGTATTGTCGTTGAGTTGGTCGTTGACTTTGCTTTTGGATCGAGTCTTTTTCATGCCCTGTTTGTTGTTGGTGTTGGTTGTTTCCGCACCTTTGTTGCTGGCATCTCGTTGTTGTTGCGCCATGAGCGCCTTGAGTCGTTGTGCGAGCAATTCGACCATCCAGTCAATATTCTTGCGTCGTTTTTTGATCCGTGAGAGCGATGCGACGCCCAATAGTCCATCGGCCTGTTGTTGCTGTTGTTGTCCTTCTTCACCTCCCCATCCATCATCGTGTCGACTGCTGAAGGATCCGTGGGAACTACCTTCATCGGTGGCTCGATGTCCCAGCCAGTAAGTTTGAATGGCCTTGACTCGCGATTGTCGTGATGTTGTGACCATGTCATGTCGTGGCTGCAACCAAATCCCTTGGTGTTCATGTTCTTGCGACGATAATACCAACTCTGCTGTGGCCTGCGAGACTTGAATGCGATTGGGATCAGCCGTGGTGACCATTGTTTGACAAATCTCGAGCGTATCACTTCCCGCGTGCAACAATTGGAAGCGGGGACGTACGACAATATCTCCCTGCAAGAGTCCTGCCGTGACGGGACCACTGTGAATACCAACTTGCAAGCGTAAATCGCCCGTGTCTGGCCCTAACACTAGAGCCAATTCGTGTCTCTTGACCACCTGCACGAATTGCCGTACCAATGCTTGTGCAAATTGGATCATACGGAGGGCGTGATCACTCTGTACGTCGGGTACCCCGGTTACGGCAAAGAAGGAAGCATCGCTTTCGACCGTGGTGACACGACGACGTTTGGCAATGCGTTCGAAAGCTTCCGTGACTTGTTGGAGGAGATAAAAGACATCCGCTGGAGGTCGTGTGGATGTCCATGGCCCGAATCCGGCAATGTTTGCGAGAAGTACGGTCGCATGAGGAAAGAAATCGGCAATGCTGTCGTATTTGCCAGCGTTACTGATGGATTTTTGGTTTCGTTGCACCTTTTGTTGATGGAGGAGAGGATTCTTGAGGAAGGACTTGATTTGGCTCTTGGGTAGCGTCACGAGAGATCGTCCACTCCGTTGCTTTTTGGCGGAGGACAGGAGTGCTGTGGATGCATGGCCACTGTTGCTGTTAGGTGCTTGTTCCAAGTTGCTGCTACCTCTATTGTCGTGGACTGCACCTCCAAGTTCCAAATCCGCGTCGTCGTCTTCAACGAGCAAGGCAGTCAGCTCTGCCTGCGTGTCAAAAGCCTGAACCTTATCTTGAAATGCCGTTGTTTGGAGCTTTCCCATCAAAAGTTGCACTTGACGATCGTACAAGGCAAAGACTCCCGCAACAATGAGACAAGCAACCAGCCAAACGAGCGACAAGACAATGGGAGACAGCCCAATGGATTCCTCCACTTGCGCCGCGTCTGCCAGGAAGTACACGCAGATACACAATAACACGGACTGCCAGGCAAAGAAGACGAGAAACAGCCACCGGAACGTAGAGACTCGAGAAGAGACCAAAGCTAGCGTTCCTGCTTCTCCTTCTTTTGGCTTGGAGCTAGTGTTGCTGTGCACACATGTATGACTCTCCGTGTGCGTGCTAGTAGGTGCACTACCCGTACCACTGTTACTCATACAGGAGCCTTCATCCACAACAAGCCTTGAAACCGGATCTTCAGCATCCGAAACCATTTTCACAAATAGCTAAGCAAATAATAGAGACTAGCTAGTAGATAGATAGTAGATAGATCAGAAGGGAATGGTGTTGTTGTTTGACGTTTGATGTTTGATGATGTTGTTGATCTCAAGCTGAGAAGTCCTTGAGAAAGTGAGAATTTAGAAAAAGTGACCGGTGATCGAGTGGGAACAAACCAAGCTGCCAGCTACGGTACAAGGCTGCATAGCTGAGCTTGAGCAGAGCTGCAGTTGATGCTCAGTGGCCGGCGGTCATGGTTCATCATAATACTGTAGGTCTATTTTAATATTCGGAAAGCCTGACCTGGGATCAATAATGACTCGACTCCTACTTCAAGCTCTTGTGATAATCCCAGTATGTTTCGGACTTTTACCAAAGAAGCGTGGATCGATCGACTATAAAAGATTTGTACCGTACTCGACCAGCTTCTTCAAAAAGGAAAACCAGTGATGGTCATTGGTTTTTACCACTGACTCTCCACTGAATTCTGAATTATTCAAAGCTTCCCCGGTTACAGCAGAACATTGAAGAAGTCATTGGAATGGATGTTCGGAATACTCCAGAGTACCAATAATTAATTAAATCTTGTTCAACCTTACGTCATTGTTTTAACAGGTTCTGTGCCTGCAACCACCCGCTGCCGCTTCGGTACCGAACCAGTACCGGTAGGTAGTACCTAGTACCAGTAGCACGGTACGGTACACACCGAGAATGTGACGAGATCATGGCCACCCCCCATTCCCCATCACGCAACGACCACTGAATGATCAATCAGAAGCTTTGATCATCGGACCACCACCTCCTCCATATTCCAGCAGAGGTTGTTTATCTACCGGTATCTAGTAGCTGGCCGCAGCTATAATTGTTTTCGATAGTTCTCCAAGAACATGGCTCCAGCCAAGCATTGCAGCGTAACCGGCCGTAGCTAACCAGCTGAATGGCTGTACTATAGAGCTCAGCTAGCTGAAGCAAGACGTCGACTTTTCAACGCCAACTAGCTACCTCCTGGCTAGCTAGCAGAGGTACCGATAGATGGCGGGCGAACCCCCACCCTCTGTGCCACTACTAGTACCAACACTTTTGGGCTACCGTATCACGAAGCCATTCGCTCTTTCTGCCTCCAAGCAGGCTGGCTGGATGGAAGGCAGACAAGGAATCATTCTCAAAGTAAGTGTTGAAAGTCAAGGTGGTGATCTTTCGTGAACCGTGAACCACAAGGGAACTAGAAATGATGTACGCCTGGATGCGGGAAGTCCTTCCTCCTCATCCACATCTTGGGTTTCTGCCGTGTTTTCCGTGGCCATTTGTCGGCTTTCTCCATTGGTGGGGGTCGACTGCGATGATGTGGACAAGGACGAGGAGGTTGGGGGTTGATAGGTAACTTCCTCATCTCTCTGCCTGGAGCGTGCCTCTCGTTAGGGTAGACGGGTACTCGTAGAGTTTGAAAGCGCTGCCCTAACTACCTAGTGGCTAGGCAGTCCTGTTTCGATTTGGGGTAGAGGGGTGTGGACAACTATGAGTCCCGCGCAGGAGGGGAATTAAAAAGAAAAGAAAGAAATAACTCGTGACTGAGTCAATCCCGGTCCCGCACATATTTCAACCCCGCATCCCTCTAATCCTTGCAATATCCTCCCTCTAACTCCCCGCCCGCCACAACCCATGAAAAGGCACGTTAAACCTTACTTTAATTTCTATTGTCATCCACCGTGCTGAAATATTGGATGGGCTCACTCTTTTTGGTGTGGCGGGACCTGAAAAATTGGAGGGTGCGCTTTCGTATAGTAAATCAGTACTCCACCCATCCAAGAATCCATTTCTGTCAATCGCGAGTGGTTTTTGGCTCGCATTTCGCATTGCTTTTTAAAAAGCACTCACTGTCACGCTGCCACCACCCACATCAAAATGGCGGATGACCGGCAACCAAAGCAACTTGGAGATGCACAATGGCGCTTTGTGAAGAAGATACGTTCCCTGGTGGATGGTGACGCAAAGGCCTTCTTTGACAGTAACAACTGGAGGTGTATCAATCCGTCCGGAGGACGTTTTGACAGCAACGTGTTGAATATCAACACCAAGAGGCGTCACACCGACAGCTTTTACGTGAAGGGATTGGTTTGCTTTGTGCCGGACAAGCTGATCCCCAATCACATTCCATGCTGTCTCCACTGTAAGAAGAACAGCTATGTTGATCTTGGGAAATCTCGCTGGATTAATTGTCCCAAGGTTCTGTATGGGGTATCTTCTCACCGGTATTTAGACACCAAGCTTTATCTTTGTCGCCTGCGTAGCAGGCGATTTGCAGGGTACAACAAGCAATCAATGGAGCTTGATGCCTATGTCTATCATGGCTTCTTCACCTTCTATCTGGGGAAAGGATTCGCACTTGACCAAGACCTCCACCGACACATTATTGAAGAGTCGGCGAATACGTCCACGGCCATGATCTACCGAACGCTACGCATGATGACTTATGACCAGTATTACGAGGATTACCAGTTGTATCTAACAGCGGTGGGAGCCAACAAGATCGAGCCGAAAAAGAAGAAGCAGAAGCGCATGGAGCACTACATGCAAGATGCATTAACCGATCCAGAAGCAGCAAGATTGTCTCGACGCAGGAATGAACGTCACAGCGATGTGGTGAAGCTGAAGCTTCAGGCCCAAACACTGCAGCGGAAAGTGAATACTGACTGTAAATTTGCATGGATATTAGGTGACAAAGATGACCACAACGTCCACGGAAACCGCAACATTCTAGCCGAACTGGGTAGCACCAAACTCCGCCGTCTGATTTCTGTTGGGGTAACAACCATGCATGAGCTTCTTACTGCGGACCCCGACCAACAAGAAGAGCTCATGCCAATGAAGCACTTGATACCGTGGTGGAAGAGAATTGTGGAGAAATACATCCAGAAGCTGGAGTCCCAACTGGATCAGTGCAAGACGAAGTTGGAGGATGCCCAAATTGAGTATGAACTTGCGGTAGAGGATTTCATGAATTACAGCATCCAGAATCCAGCAGAAGCGCCAGAACAGCAGGAAGAAACTACCAGTGAAGATGCCGAACCAACAAGGCCTCCTTTGTTCTCTCCATTCAATGACAAGTTTGGGTATAATGGAAGGGTGTTGTCCAAGTACCGAATTGACTCGGTGGTGACAACCGTCTTCCAGCACAGGAAAGAATTCATTGAAAGCAAGATGCAGGGTCTCTCGGCAAACGTGGTGAAGGTTGATTTCAATTACAAGCTGGCATCCAAAATCCATGTTTGGACAAAGCAGGGAAGTAGCTTCGCTCCATTCAAGTGTATTGTCACTGTTCAAAATGAGGATAGTCTCACCATCTTCTGGAAAGCTTTGAAGCACTCTGAATCCTTCAGTGAAATCCTTCCTGATCTGGTAAGACTGCGAAACCGATTGAATCGCAATCTTTGGAACAACAAGATCGCATCCCGGCAGAAACGGTTGGAAGATTATGCTGACCTACATGCTGATCTGTTTGATCAGCCTCGAGTTGATGCAATAAAGTTGGCACCACTGAATTTCGCCGGTCCAGTGGAACAATCTGTGAAAGCCATCTACGTCGACAACTGCTGCAATGTGAAGAAGATCGTTGCCAAGGCATTTCCTGGTGTCATTGTCAAGTTGGATTGCTTCCATTGGCAGAAACGGTGGACGGACTTGATGGATGATGCTACTGGTGCACAAGCAGGAATATTTCGTGCTCTATTGCGAAGAGCTCTTTTCACTGTTGAAGCGTCCGAGTATCAAAGAGCTGAAGAAAAGCTTGCTGCCAAGTTAGGCCGCGAACCCACGACAAAGGAGGTACTGAAGCAGTGCAACAAAGTCATCCCACAGCCAGGAATTCTTCGTGCCAATGTCGAAGCTGTCTATAACTATTGTGTCGCCAAAGACACAGCCACAGAAGCAACCATCGCTACTATGCCCGAGGATAGTACTGCACCAAAACCGAAGCGATTCTTCAAACCATCCACTCCCAAGCTACAGCGACTGGTTCAAGAGCTATTTAAACACATTGATCGAGGTTGCCTTTCTGACCCACCTAGCGAACTGGTCAGCATCTTCCGCTACAACCAAGCCAAGGACACTACTTATGTCGCCAGGGGAACCAACAGCAATGAACGCGACAATCTGGATCTTGCATACAAGATACTGACTGCAACACATATCGGTAAGTTCAACTCGGTGCATATTGGAACATCGCTTTTTTGGCTACTGAAACATTACTGGTTCATTGTCATTGCTTTATTTAGGTATCCACAGAGCAGAACGGCTACTTTACTTGTTCTTCGAAGAACGGAATCAGCGAAAGATGGAGATCCGACTTGGAGCAGAGGACCATGGGACTTATCAGACAGAGAAGCTGTTGCTACTGAATAGTTATGCGGCTTCGCTTGGTTATGAAAAGACCAAGTTGCCATTCACGGATGTGTGCGCCCCTACCCAGCATGTTGAGAAGGAGAACATGGGATTCTCTTATGCCCTCCCACCCCTAGAAGATATCTCGAACCCAGTAGAAGCCATTGGTGAAACCCACAATTATGGATCTGATGACGATGGTGGTCAAGAGGACAATGACGGATCCGATGAGAACGTACAAGAAGGATTGTCTCGTGCTGTACGAGAAGCCATTGGCGATGACTTGGATGTTGAGATTGTTGTTGATGAAGACGAATTTGTCCAATCCACAGATAACACTACTGAGTTGCGACTTCTTGACACCGCAGCAGAAGCCAATGCAAGCGACAGGCAAAGACATAGTGCTTTGATCCAATCTGAAGTGAAGAGATTACTTCCCGATGATGTTCGCCTGGAATCAACACTGGACGCATTCAAGCGGCTAACCAACCATCAGCCTTGGATACCATTTCGCAATCCAGAAAGCGCCACAGCAGCAAAGCCGGAGGACTTGGAAGAAGCTAGTCTGTTTGATGATTGGATTAGAGAGCGAAAATACAGTCCCTCCACGAAGACTGGTCCACGATCGTTCAATGCACTACATCGCGACTGGAACAATGAAGTCTCAAGGCGATTTAAGGAGTGGACCCAGGGCAATTCAGCCACTGTTCAAATCAGAATGAAAAGCATCCAGCAACTGAAAGATCACTATGAACGATGTCAAGCAACGGCTTCTATGAATGCTACGGCAACTGGACCAGATCCGTCAAGAGACCGACTCAACGATCAGCTACGTGAAACACGCCGACAACTCCCGACAACTGCCACAGCTCACACCTGCACACCGGTTGTGTATGCAAACAGCGCAGGTGCTTCCACTCCCTTTGGAAACCCAACCATCCTCAATGCCAGTGTTACTGCCCATGCTGTGCAGAATCAAACAAGGACTCATGGTCCTACTGGAGCAGTTCTTGCTCCCTACAGAATGCAGCAACCAAATATCCCAGTTGAAGCGCCACCACCACCATTAAAGCCACAAACAAAGAAGTTCAGAAGCAGGATGTTTTGCATTGTCTGTGGATGGAAGAAGGTTGAACATACTGCTGGTGAGGGTAAGGGAGGCAGGACCAGGGCTGGTGTCAGCCATTGCAAGAGGGAGTTCTGTGGCAATTGCTTTCAAAGGAAAGAACACCACCAGGATGGCAAGATGGGGCCAGACTGCAGTCAGCCAAGAAGTGAGCACTGCACAAGAAACACAAGCAACTGGTGGGAATTCAAGGTAAGTGTGGACTATTTTAATGGGTGACTACTTGGATAACAAACAACAACAAACTAACACTTCTTCAATTTCCAGAACTAGTGGCAACTTCAGGTTCCACAATTCCATGCAAATCGATGTAGTTGATACAGCCCTGAGCGAACTCCTCACTCATGCCAGCCATGACTCTGAAGCTAACAGGTTTAATGACAGGGTAAGTCTGGTCAATCCACTTCTGCCACTGTTCAATGACTGTCTTGCCTCTGGGAGTATTGTACCCAAAGTTGACTTGAGCCATCTCCAATACTAACCAATAGATGCACTCCTTGTACAGTTGTTCCTTGCTTACAGGTTCATGGAGGTCAATGATTTCAGCAAGGGTGCTAATGACATTACTGTACCAGTCAACACTCTGTTCAATTCCCCAAGTTCCCATCGTGGTAAGGATGGGTGACATATCAGGAGTCATGGGCCTGGCTCTGCCACTCATGATGATGAGCTCAAGAGCATCCCCATCAAAGCAGCTTACTGGTACAAGATGCACTGGAGCAAACTGGACTTCATGCTGGGCTGTCTGTTGGAGCACTACATACTCGCACTCAAAACTCTGCCTGGTAGCCCTTAGTTCACTAAAAGGATACTCCTCCTTAGTTAGCAACCATTTAGAAAAAGCAACACTAGTATTGATCCTCATTGTAGTGTAGTTATGGCCTTTGCAGCGCTGTTGGATACCAATGACACGAACCTCTACGGAGATCCAAATTGTGAGGCTTTCGAAAATGAGAGCACCAACGCACTACGCACCTCCCCTGCTTTATGGCGCGTGACACTTCATTCTTGCGTCTATTAGTCTTTTCGGTCTTGTAAGACAAATTTGCTGACGTACGGTGGTAACAAATTTACGAGTCTTGTGTCAAAAAATCGTACTGACTTTAGCGATACCTATCTTTGTCCACATCGGTAGAGGGTAGAGCAAGCAAAACTCTACCCTGATTATGTTTAACGGGGGTTTAGAGTAGGGAAATTATCTACGGAAGCCAGCCGGGGCCAGGCTTAATAAAAGCAAAGAACAGTCAAAAATCAGGACTAGGTTCAGTGGGATCAGGGGCAAGAAAAGGAGGACCATTACGGGGGCCAAATGGTTTGGCATTGCGAAATCCACGGAGACATAAATGGGCAGCTTTCACAAGGGAATTGAGATATGGTTCTGCATAAAGAACATCATTTGAGAGTAGGAAAATATGTGGTTTCAAACCCTCCTGAAGCGGATTGCTTAGTACGGTAGATAGCTGTAGACGTTCTGAACTGACAAATGTGTAACAATAATATACATGGTACCTGGTACCTGGTACAGTACTCAGTCGGAAACTAGCTAGCTAGTAGCTAGTGCGGTTACGGTGTACTCCGGAGTATGTAGCAGCCATCAATTACTCCCGAGCACCTTACTCTGGCAATTTGCAGCACTGTCGAGTGTTGACCCCAGCACTTCAACATTAAGGGTCAAAGGCCAAGCTTGGGAACTGGGAACACCCCTCTATCGTCGATCAATGCATTTGCTTGTGTTGAAGTCAAGAAGGTAATACGGTTGTTGGGGCAAATAATGATGGAATCGAATCGAAGAATCGAATCGAATCCTACAACTATTGAGAGCCTTCTAGGTCATCTCCACACACAAATAAAGTTGAGTCCCGGGGGACGATATATTGATAGCCTGCAGGCTTATAGATTCAGAGGCCAACGCATGCAGCCATCCTCTCAATTAAAAAAAAATAACCAAGCAATGAGGGCAAGGCGGCGGTTCCATATGTCTGCTACCAGTACTGTACCCAAGAATGTTTGACCGATCGCTCACAAGGCACTTTCCCATTTTTGAGACCCCACATCGCCGACAGTGCAAGATCCCTTCAAGTCAAACGAAATCAATTTTTGGATTTTTCCCTCAGTCAAACTGACCATGGCGCTCCTATTGCCGGCCACGACGAAGGCCAATACCACTACTGGACCGCTGTGTATGGCTCACCGGACACATTCTTTCATTTTAGATCAATCAACTCGCGTCAAAACAATGCAACATGCTAGGCTGTTCCGCTAACATTATCCTCACCTTTTGTAAACAGGAGAAGAGTCCGCTAGTTGGTGAAAGCGTTACAGTTCCTCCCACGACTCAGAGTATCCGTGAGTAGATTGAGTCATGTTTTATGAGTCAACACGATGGAACAGAGAACGCTGGCAAGAACACGTTCTCAACGAAACCAAAGGACACGGTAAATTGGAGTATTCGACAGGAGTAAAGCATCCTGCCAACGAACCGTTTCCCGCAGATACCATGTTGACTTCCGTATCAACTACCACGATGTATTGATCCAACACGCTACAACTAGCTTTACTGATCGCATCAATCAAAGCTCACAACACAGATTATGAATTACTAAGAAGCGAACTTTGCATTTACCTTGCACTCGTCTTGAATAGTTGCAGTTGATCTCGTCGAGTGGTAGCTACCTCTACAAGATCCCTCTATTCAAGTAGTATTTCCCCACGTTAGCAGATTAACTAGTCGCAGTTACGCACTGCCACACCTTCATCAAGATGGCCGATGAAGCAGCCAAGCTCAAGCA
Organism: Seminavis robusta; assembly: GCA_903772945.1. Lineage (NCBI taxonomy): Eukaryota > Bacillariophyta > Bacillariophyceae > Naviculales > Naviculaceae > Seminavis > Seminavis robusta. The sequence continues at coordinate 222 of CAICTM010000891.1, read as the reverse complement.
TGTCCTATGCAACCCTATGCGGCGAAGATGCTTCCAACCCCAGGGTACAACTGACATCTCAATGCGCATTTCGCTTAGCTGTCTGAAACAAGTGAATCTGACGGATAGGATGGATTTCCTAACTTCTCACAAAGAATGAAGTTATGGATTCTCCAAGCTACCCAACGACACCAACGGCAATGCAAGACCAGAACCTCTCACCAGGAAGAAACTACTGCTCGA
>CAICTM010000890.1:20790-43687 GCA_903772945.1 Seminavis robusta | reverse complement strand
AAAAGAGAGAGAAACACCTCCATCAAAAGCCCCATCTATTTCTCCTGCTAAAACTCCATCAAAGGCACCTAGCACAGCACCTATTAAAATTCCTACGGGGACCCCAACACATACGCCATCCAAGGCCCCCACTCCAGCTCCAACCATCACACCATCCAGAAGTCCTACACAGGGGCCAACCAGAGCTCCTACCACAGCCCCAACAAAACCCCTTCCAAGGCTCCCACTCAACCCTACCAAGGCACCAACTCAAGCACCGACCAAGGCACCCACTCAACACCTACCAAGGCTCCCACCAAGCACCTACCAAGGCTCCGACTAAAGCTCCCACTCAAGCACCAACCAAGCCCCCACTCAAGCACCTACCAAGGCACCACAAAGGCACCAGCATCAACGCCAACGGTTTCTCCAGGGAATCCTACCAAGGCACCCACTCAAGCGCCAACCAAGCCACCCACTCAAGCACCTACCAAGGCTCCCACTCAAGCACCACAAGGCCCACCAGGCACCCACTCAGGCACCGACAAGGTACCCCTCAAGCCCGACCAAGGACCCACTCAAGCACCTACAAAGGCCCCCACCAAGCGCCACAAGGCTCCGACTAAAGCACCCACTCAAGTCACCTACCAAGGCTCCCACTCAAGCACCGACCAAGGGCACCCACCAAGCACCAACCAAGGCACCCACTAAAGCACCTACCAAGGCTCCGACTAAAGCACCCACTCAAGCACCTACAAGGCTCCCACCTCAGAGCCACCAAGGTACCCCACTCAAGCGCCGACCAAGCCCCCACTCAAGCACCTACAAAGGCCCCACTCAAGCACCTACCAAGCTCCGACTAAAGCACCCACTCAAGCACCTACCAAAGCACCTACAAAGGCACCTACAAAGGCACCTACAGAGGCACCAACCAAAGAACCAACCAAGGTTCCAACACCGCGTTCTCAACCACACAACCATGTGGTGATTTGTTTTTGATCGGCCAACACTTATAGCAGCCATTGCTGCAGATGACTTTTCTCCTACAAGTCCATATGGTGTGCATAAGATTGATCAGTTTCAATGTCTATTCCTTTGCAATGAATGTTGATCTGACTTATCTTTGTGTGCCTTCTTGTTTGCTATAGGAGCAATTGCCACTTGGGTAAGCATTGTCTTCTGGAATCTTGTTTGCATTATGCTTTGGTTTTCAAATGAGAAGTAACTATTCTCAAACACAGCCTTCTTCTCTTTGTAATCCCTTGCAGGATGTCTCTAAAGTTTCAGATTTTGGTTCCTTGGTATGTCATTTTTGATGCACACATATGTGATGTTCCTGCTGAAGAATCCCTAACCTTGACATGTTGCAGTTTTAAAAAAAAAACTGAACGTCTAATAACGGATTCAGACGAGATGTGCTTGAGGACTACCCACGAGCTAGGGCTCGGGTATTTCCCACAGTCAAGTCTGCTCACCGGCCACACTGGCCTCCTGAGAGGGTGCGACGCCTGTTAGCTATCTAAGGATTTGTACACTGAGGTCAGAGCCATGATTCACCACAAATCACGAGCTCTTTGTTGAAGAGAGTTGGGTTGGTAAAGAAGTTTGAGGGGTAGGAGGGGTAAGGAAAAGGGATGGTAGGAATGTCGACTATCCTGTTTCCAGGGCTGTGGTGTAGTGACTCTCTTGTAACACAGGTTCCCATGTTTGACATGTTGCAGTTTAGTACCAAGTCTTCTTTTAATGAAAACATTGACACATGGACCACAAGCCAGGTGACTTACATGTACAGAGCTTTCCATCAAACATCAAGTTTCAACCAGCCTTTGTCATCCTGGGACACATCTGCAACCACCTGGATGTCTTCGATGTTCTATGGGAGTAAATTCAATCAGGATATTTCATCATGGGACACATCAAAGGTTCATATTATGGTAAGATCATGAGTTTTGCATGGTTTGAGATCTGTCTGCAGTTTTGAAAACTCAACGTGTGGATGGGTCCTAATAATCCGCATATGCAGACAGCCATGTTTGGGTGTAAGTGCCTATCGATTTTCAATGCTTTTTTTTTTCGAGCTAGCACATCCTGAAGCATCAAGTTTGGCTTGCCCCCATTTCTGTAGACTCTTCCTTCAACCAGAATCTTGACTCCTGGGATGTGAGCAGAGTCACTCGATTTGATGGAATATTTGAGAATTGCCGTAAGTAACGTTAAGACTTTCGGAGTGATGACTATGTCCTTACAGGAAAACCGGGTCTCACAGTTTTCTTAGCTGACTTCAACCAGCCGCTTGGTTCCTGGAATGTTGCAATCGCCACTGGTTTTCAATACATGCTTGGTCGCACCCGTGAGTTTTCGGATTAGGTTTTCTTCTCTGTATGATTTTAAAAATTCGTCTAGTCTCACTTGTATCAATATTTCTTGTGCCGCCATGCATTCAATAGCAAAATTCAATCAAGACCTCACTAGCTGGGATGTCAGCAAGGGAGTAAAATTTTATGGAATGTTTGAATCAAGTGGCTTCAATCAAGACATATCGGGTTGGAATGTTGCAAAGGGAACCAATTTTGTAACCATGTTCCAATACGGCTCTTTCAACCAGGACCTGTGTGCCTGGGGCAATGGAGCCAACCCAATTGCACTCAGCGCAGCCCCCACCACATACATGTTTGACGGTACGCCTTGCCCAACAACATTACCAGATCCAGACTTGAATGCCTCCCCAAAAGGGCCATTTTGCTACCCATGTTAAAATAATCATACATGTATACATGGAGATGAAAGAAAATGAAACGAAGGTACTTCCATTGTGATTGTGGCTCGCATGGTGATCGTGCTGTAGTAGCTTGTTTTGGCAGCTATACAGTAGCCCATACTCTAGCTAGCTATCAAAAACACTTGAATAACGAGCCGTGGTCATGGCTACTAGCTAGCTAGGATCTAGCTAGATCCTAGCTAGCTATAGCAAGTAACCAGACCAAAAAAGGTTTTAGTGTTCGTCGAGTTGGTTGCGAAAATAGTAACTTGCAGGTATCCGTGTATTGCTTTTCCTCCTCGATTGAAGGGGTTGTTTGTCTTTTTACGTTAGAATCAGCCATGGCGAAACATCTCCTCAGGACAGGAAAGTAGTGCGAGAGCGAGCTTGCTGGCCCCAAAGCGGACAGCAAAGAAGCCTTCAGGAAAGGGAGAGGGAGCACGTCCACTTCTGACTATTATCTCATACTCGAGGTAGAGGTAGAGGTATGGTAAGGTTGGGCTGTTGGGCTGAGTGGTGCGTCGCGGATACTTATTACAAAGGCGGTTACAACCAGAGTCACTATTCTTGACATGGCTGTCATCTTTCTCATTTATGCCAAATCGAAGAACCCTTCATCTATGTACAGCGTCCGTACTCGGCCACAACACAAGTTTGAAGAACATTCCCATTCCAGCAACAGGTCAACTGCATGAACCCACCAGTCTCCCTTTGCTTTCTTTCGTTCTTTCTGACAGAATAGACAACAACAACATCAACAACAATCATGGTGACTACAGCGGCAGTGGCGGCAACAACGGCCAATACGGGCACGGTGGTGGATTCAAGTGCCATTTCGAATTTTGATTTTGCCATTTGTATGGTGTGTGCGTGGTTGGTCCCTCATTTGATCAGCAGCCATCGACTGTTCCATCGCACCTTGCGCCACTCTCCAGCATGGATTGAACGGAACGTTCGTGTCACACAAGTGGCTCGAGATGCCGCCAGTTTTGGCTATGGCAATGGAGATCCCGCATTGGCCGCTGCCAATCAAGTGGTCAATCGCGCCATGTTCCACGCCGTGGGAATCTCCGTGCTGGTCTATGTGGCCACGGCGATTCTCTTGAGTCTCATGACCCGCGATATGGATTATCGTACGACGTACATTTTGGTGGGCATTTCCTATTTTGTCGGAGCATTCTTCATCTTTCTACTCTCCTTCAAGGCACCCCAATGGCTCGCCGTCTACGCGTCACTCTACGAGTATCAGGTACAAATCGATCTCGGGACCGACTGTCCTTCCTTGCGTCGACGCGTCCGATTGGCCACGTTCAAGACGTTTCTCACGGTATTCCCATTGACGGCACCCTTTTTCTGTGGTGCCACTCCCGCCACAATTCCCGTTTCCATTGTCATTGGACTGATCATGGGATTCTTTCTCTGTCTACTCATTGATTGGGGCAATCGCATCATTAAACGACCCAAAGAATTACTCGCCTTTGCACTCTTTGTGGCGTTGGCATTCATTTTGGCGTCGGCCTATTTGTTCTCGTACGGGTGCAGTTTCGTACAAGACGTATGGGGAGATCGCAAGGGACAACAAATCACACTGCTGGACACACTATCCTTTATCAGTTGGATTGTCGGAGGTGTAATCTTGCATGCCATGATTTGGTATCTGTCCTATCTCACACACCACGGACAAGCTCCCAAAACGGAACTTTTGGATTCGGAGATTCAGGCCGTCAAACCACGCCCACGCACCTTTTTTGGACAATCCGTATATCGCATGGAACTGTCCATGCGATCTCACGACGTAGATATGTCCAGGCGATCTCACGATGTCTCCAAGCGTTCTCGCGACTTGGAGGAGCGATCCGCTACACCCGCGACGCTGGGACGTACGACGCCCTCGGAAGGATACCCTCTGGAAACCTCCATACGCTCGCAACGGCCCCCCGCGAGATCGTTCTTTCGCACCCCTTCGGAACCCGAAGGATTTCACATTGAAGAAGAATATCCTCATCTGCCAGCACTACCAGCGCCAGTACCAGAAGGAGATGAAGAAGAGGAGGAGGAAGATGAAGAAGAAGTGAATGATGATGATATTACTCCTGAACCTCCTCGAATTCCAAATATGGAAGACGATGACGACAACGATGAGGTTATGGTAGAGGAGGATTACAACGTGCCTCCAGTTCCAGAAAAAGACGAGAGACTGAATCAGGACAGGCGACAATGGCATTCACAACCGACAACCAGCGACGAAGACAATAATGACATGGAGGAAGAGGAGGAGGACTCCGATTATGCAAATCAACAGGACGAAGATTCCCGGTGCCACATTGTCAACGAAATTTGCTGCGACCTGGCATGTGGTGCCAGTGCCCAAACACGCTCGGGAGCAGCCAAAACCTACAATTGCTGCAGTTGGTTGCTATGGTCCATCTTCTTTTGTGCATCCATGTTTTTTATCATTGTCATGGTCGGATCACAGTATCAGGAATCCATTGTACGTGACACATTGCCCTATGCCGAAGAAATCCTCTACACCACCATCAACACGGGGCCACAATGTGCCTTTTACAATGAACCCGTTGGTATTAATCGCAATCGCACACGACGAGAACGGGTCGAAGCCACACAAACCACATTTGCGTCACCGGAAGAAGCACACTTGGCGGGATACACCATTCTCCATTGTGGGGCTTGTTCCAAATGCTCCAATTGGCATGACCTACGACTCGAATATGCCACTCGCAACATTCTCGGGCCAGTGGCATTGGAATGTGCCAAGAAAACGCTCGGTGGAGGTGGTTTCCAAGTGCTGCTGGAATGTGTCATGGAAAAGACGACCTTTCGAAAACCATGTGCCGAATGCTGGGCCGTCGATATGGAGTGCACTAAAAAGCACTGCATGTGGATTGGAATACGATCCTTCATGATCAACACGGTCACCAATCTACAAGTTGGTGCCGACGATATTACCCCGGCAACCTGCGAAGAAGCCATGTGCGAAGCGACCGAGATTACGGGGTACGAAGGATTCGTTCCTTGCTCGGGAGCGACGCGACGACGAATGGATATTGTGTCCACCATTCAGCGCCCGGAACATCAGCAATGTCAACAGGTGCAAGTGAAATGGGAAGAGTTCTTTGGACCCAGCGAGGGAAACTTGGACTACGATCCATCCTACGACAACATTGTTGATCTGTTTGAAGACAACTCATTGGAGAGCAACAACAATCAGTCTGATGCAAGCGTGAGCAATAGTAACAATCAGACCTTCAGATGATAAGCGGAAAGGGAGAGAGGTGGCTTTGGAGGAACACGTCATGGCAAGGAGTATTGTGACCATGAGATCTCAAAGCTTGCTAACCGTGACGTGACTACAATGGCTTTACTGTTCGAAAGTACCTTCAGGAAGACAAACAGTGTTCAGTGAACATCAATAGCTAGCTTCAGCTACATGTGGAGCTTACGACATTTTTTTAATTAATGGGCGCCCTAAGTATCTCCACTATCCTATGTATTACGTATCTCCAACTACCTGTATGAAGAGCCACACAGCTGGCTGGCTACGTAGTCTCCTTCTAAAGTTTTGAATAGATTGTTTCGATGTGGTGTAATAGACAACAGTGTCGCAATTTTTGCAGGATGGGAGCGTGTGTTCTTGGAGCCAGATCACAGTATGTATGATAGACTGCTGCATTGACAGCCATACCTGAGGCAAAACGACGACGAGAATCCTCCGCGATGAGTATTTGTGCAGCTACAGTTTGTCTAAGAAACCGGATCGTCTCACCATCGACTACGCTATTTCTACACGTGCCTTCGTTGCTCCCATGTTCTCAGGACTCGCGGCTGAACGCTTGTCTTTAAAATTGTCAATGGAGCATTGGGTGCCGGCCACGCGATTAAGGTTGGTTTTGTTCTATTCTCATTCCTGGCTAGTCAAACACCTGCTTAAATCGTCCAAAGGGTCGACACACGGACAGCCTTCCGTCACCACAAACGCTACGTTCATATCATCTCCCTTGAGGGAAAATTGCTTTCATCAGGGAATCGTTGAACCTATCTTTGGCGCTGACACCGCGGTTTTCGTCTCCCTTTCGAAGCCACAATGCTTCTTCTCTGGGAGGCCGAGCACGGTCTTCGTTCTCTTCCCATCGCCTTTGATACCATTCCCAAATCGCCCAGTCCTGCAGTGCTTTGGCACGGGCTCGCCGCTGAGCAGTCTTCTCGTCACGACTGGTTCCTCTTTTTGAGAGAGACGCTTCGAATTCCCAGAAATCTTCGTTCTGCTCTCGTAGACTGTCAAAACTTGGCAGAGGCGCAGGAGCTTCTTCCGCAATGGCAGCACTCCGAGCAAACAAGTCTTCGCCCAAGAAACCGTGCCCCTGTGCTTCTTGCCTGCGATTTAGCACGTTGACGCGTCTTACTCCAGCAGGCCGGACCTCCGTGTATCGAATCAATGGACGAGGCAAGTCTTCGGGGGTGATGGATGTTGACGACGATGCGGCAAACGGTGTGATAGCTTTGGCAACGAGTTGGCGACTGGTGTTCATCAGGTAATGAACGAAATTCACCCGTTCCAACTCCGAATCCTGCCCAAGGTTGCGAAATCCACCGTTAGTTAGGATAATCTCCTGCATGTGTTGCACGAGTTTAGAATTGAGTTGTTGTTGACATTCCTTGTCATTGGTATCCTCGTCTTTGCCATCGGTGAAGGGGAAGCCCCAAATCATGACTCCCTGGATCTGCCCAGCCTCTTGATCCATGTAAAACACGATACCTCTGCCGTAGACTGGTCGCAGTGATGATGCAGGATTGGTGACCAGTCTTGCTGTTCGTCGCCTACGAGGGCTTCTCGGTGCACTACTGTCATCGTCGTCCAGCCATTGCTTGAGCCGCTTGGATTGGTTCGTCCACCAAAATGCTTGCGTGGAGAATCGCTCGGAATCACAAGATCCGACGCACAAGGCATAGATTCCAGCTTCCTTGAGCGAATTGTTGCTGTTGCCAGTGGCCGTATCGGATCTCCACACGGGTACAGGATGCTTCAAATGAGCCATGTCTCTGGAGAGATCCATGTCACCACTGCTACCGCTGCTGCCGCCAAAGAGTCCGTGTTGCTTGCGCTGTTGATAGTCCCGTGCCATGTTGCAGGCTGCCACCAAACCAGCCTGGGTACCATCTTCCGCTCCCACTCCTGCGACATCGGCATTTCCAGTCCAAGGATTGGGAAACTTGGCCACCGAGCCTGCCGCGTAGACTCCGTTCCCGGCGGATAGCTCGGCGTTGACGGCAATCCTACCATCATCGGCGTAGCAAGCGAGCACATTGGCCGTCGACAGGGCGTTGGTTGTTGACGTCTTGTTATTGTTGGCTAGTATGGTGGTGAGATGCGACCATGTTTGGTACCATGCGCGACCATCTTGTGCGGCTTGCAAATGTGTTGGAGTACTATTGGTTGGCAAGGCCGCCGTTCCCATGGATCCACTGACTTCTGGAGCCACTGTTGTTCAAGTTGCAGGAATGCCATGGTGAGGACGAGAGTGTAGCACGAAAAGATGAGATGAGACAGGGTATCGATTGGATTGAACACAAAATGAATGAACACTAACTTACCTACAACCCATTGAACGGCTGTTCTGGAGGCATCCAGAAAATCATAGGATTTGGCGGTATAGAGTTGCAAGCCCGCATCATCTTTATGGTCGTGGCTCTTCGTTTTCTTCTTGGAATACACTTGATCACTTCCAATGTACCGTATCAAGGATCGATGCAAAATGGGAATGTTGTGTTTGATGGACGTCAATCGTTTGGCCACGGACGCACTCAGGTATTGTGGCAAGACATGACTGAGGGGTCCCTTGCCACCAAAGACGAGACATGCCGCCGCCGGCTTTTTGGTAGAGGACGACGACGACACCGCCACGGCCAATTCAATGGCATCCCAACCGGATCCCAACACGGCCACTTTGTCTCCTCGACGGGCTGCCTGCAGGACAGTGTGTCGTATCTGTGCGGGATTCCAAATGGGTCTTGTAATAGTTGTCTTGTCAGTATGATGTGGTAAAATGGTGGGTCTCAACTCCAATATCCGTCCCAGTGCTCTTTCATCGAGCAAATAATGAGGCGGTGGTGCCCCCCGCGATCCGGTGGCCACCAAAATGGCATGTTGATACCGAATGATTGTGGTGGCATGATCATCATCAGAGTGTTGTTGTTGCACTTGCACTTGGACTTGTCGTGTCAGTGGATGAAATCCTTGGCATCGACTGGCATAGAAATCCACCTTGTTGTTGTTGTTGTTGCTGTTGTTGCTGCTTGGTGTTTGTTGTTTACTGTGTTGGGATTTCTTGCTCTTATGGTTCCAAGCCAAAAAGGGGTCAATGACGGCAATGGACGCTTGGGGAGAGAGCTTTTGCAGCGTTTCCAAAGCACTCTTTCCAGCAATGCCATGTCCCAGAATCACAAAATCGTATTCCTTGACTGGCTGTTGTTGTTGTTGTTGTTGTTGAGAGTTTTTGGCAGCTATATTATCAGCAGCAGAAACATTGGTACTGGTTGCCAAGATTTTTGGGTACCGTGATGGTGCTGCTGTTGGTTCCATGTGAGTTGTGGCTGGTCTCAAGAAGAGATTGAGGTTCAGGAAGCCAGGACTATTCCTCGTACCAGCCGATGGTACCGCTGGTTTTCTGCCACCGTCATCGGTATCAGTGGCTGTATTAATAACGCGATCTTCCAGTGACTTGTGGATACATGTACCCCACACAGAACCGACTCCTGCAGCCGACAACACTCGCCATACAGACGGATGCTTCCAATGGAATGATGATGTCATGGTAGCTCAATATCTTGACCAAGTGCCAATGAGGTACCCTTTGCACAGGTTTGAGAATCCTTGTCTTCCCTGGAAATTGCTTGGCTTTTTGACTGCGAGATGAAACTAACTAGAGGCTTTCAACTTTCATAGACTCATCATGCATCCTCTTCACTGAAAAATGAACTCAGCACAAGCGTGATGGTATGATATCTTCCTTTCCCTGTTCTGTTGCAATGTGTTGGCGGTGGGTATGCATGGTGCCATCAGATCACTGACGCAGAACAGTGAGGAAGCTTCACACACGAGTGAAGCTTAAGATCGTACAGTATCTTTCCGTACCGAAGTCTACCTCTATCCTTACTGTATTTTGAAATTTTACTCACAACTAAAGGGGGATTTACAAAAACAGAGAAGGATCAATGCTGAGTCGCAGCCCAAGCCGTGAGCAACCGCACCCAACAGAAGTAGGGATTGGAAGACCATTTGTGCCCTCACCAGCACCACACTCCCCAGGGGAGATGACGAATTTAAGCTTACATGTAAGTGTGCATGGCATATCCCTACCGGTACAGTCATATGGGAACTTGAAAAGAGGAGGGGAGAAAAGCCGGCAGGGTACGGTACCAAAGAAGAAAAAGGCGAATTCAGGACTAGCTATTAGGTTCCATGGGTATGGGATCAGCGGCCACGAGCTGGGGATCAACAAGAGGGCCAAAGAGCTTGAATTTGTGGGATCCAGAGAGACATAAATGCTATGGGGGCGAGACAAAGAGTTGGCGTGCAAAGTTCAGAGCAAATTTCCGTAGACAATCCACCTACTCTAAACCCCCCGTACACATTTTAAAAACATGGATCTTGGTCTTGGAAAGAAGTTAGACAACACACACACACAACCATCCAGTCATTCGTGTCAGGGTTCAGTTTGGTTCCCCTCAGTTTGGTTTGCCCCACTCAGCAGCTGACCATCTTCATTCGTAGTCTCTCCCTCCAGTATCGTTGATGTTTCAATGTCAGAACAGTTACACCAGTCACATCCGCAGAGTAGGTCGCTGCAGTCAAAAGTAAGGTTGTTAGCAGAACACAGGCTTGCAGGGATAATGCCAGAAAGATCATTGCCAAATAAATAGACCTGACCATAAGGTGCAGGGAAAGGAACATTGCCAAGCTCCAGGGGCACTGTTCCAGTCAATTCATTGTCAAAAAGCCACAACTGCCACAAACTAGTAAGCAGACCAAGCTCCGTGGGAATGGTTCCTGTGAGGTTATTGCTACGCAAGGTCAACACTAACTGTTCTTTCTCGTACATTCCAAATTCACTTGGGATTGTGCCCGACAAAGCATTCACACCAAGCCACAAAGCAAGCATCTTTGTTAGCAGACCAAGCTCTGTTGGGATCTAGAGTGAAAAGAAGACACCACGGATTCAACTGTTAGAAGAAGAAGTACATGTAATTTGACAGGACTGGTACACAACAGCTTACAGTCCCAGTAAAGAAGTTCCCCATCAGTGTCATGCGTTCAATGGATGTCATGTTGCCAAGCCACCTGGGGATTGTCCCCATAAGACCAGAGTTATGCATGTACAGCTCTTGCATGTCTGTAAGAATTGCAAGCTCGGCTGGGATCTAAATGAATTCACAGAAAATATTGAGCACAGCTAGGAAGCATGCAAATATATTTATAAACAAGCACCCAACCCCCCAAACATTACGGCAAGAACTTACAGTGCCACTCAACAACAGCTCGTTAAGATCTAATCTATCCAAGAGAGTCAGCCACCCAAGTTCTGTGGGAACTGTCCCCGTGAAAAGGTTTCCACCAAACCACATAGCCTGCAAGCTAGTAAGCAGACCAGGCAGCAGACCCAGTTCTGGTGTTGGTAACTACAAGATGAAGGATAGGTAAAGTGAGGACAGCAAAACTGTATTTGCAAAAGACAAGACTCGTAATCTACGTACTGGTCCTGTCAGCTGATTTTCTTGTAGAATAATACTTCTCATGGAGTACGAAAGCGAAAACAGGGATGATGGAATCTGGGAACCATCGACGCCATATCCGTTATAAAGATTTTTTTGATTTTTTTGGGAACCATCGACGGTCAAAGTGATGATTTGACAAAATGAGACAATGCAGAACAATCTATCAGATACATCATAGGTCGCTACTTACAGTTCCTGTCAAAGAGTTGTAGGCCAAGTTGACCGCTGAGAGTTTTGACAAACTTCGAATTGCCTCAGGAATGGAGCCATAAAGACCACAACTCATTATCGAGAGATACTCCAAACTGGGAAGGCCAAAGAGCTCTTCTGGGATGGTGCTGGTAAGGTTCAATCCATCCAATGCCAAGCTCTTGAGGTCAGTAAGCAAATAGAGCTCTTGTGGAATCCCTGATCCTGATAGGCCATTGAATCACAACCAAAAGTGCTTCAGGATGCCATCTCCCTGATATGAAATGCCTTCCTCTAGATAGCCACCTGGATCTTGCTCACAGGGACTGATGTGATCCAGTGGGAAATATATGTTGGCACCAAAATTGAAATAATACTCCTCCAATCTTGAATACCAAAGGCACTCATGAACACTGTGGTTTAGCCAGTTATCACTCAAGAACCACCGTTCTTCGCTGTTGGCAAAATAGAATGTTGCAAGTACAAACGCTGTACTACTCACCCCTCTGCAAGGTTGTGAGGATTCAATTCTTCCATGAGCCATTCAAATGCCTCACTGGGCGACTGGTCCTCCAAATTGCAGACTGTTGTTCGGGAAAAGTGACAGCCAGTATTCTGAATTAGACGACGGTCCCGGAGATGGGTTGCTGCTGGGTGACTCACTAGGCGCAGTTGTTGGGACATGATCTGCATTAGCCTCTTGACCTCGAGGAATCAGGATAGCTACCAAAATGAGAATGATGGCCAGCAAGACAATGACCCCCAAGAGGACCTTGATTTTGAATTGCTTCATTCTTGTTTCTCTGTCTGTTTTCATTTCCAGGTGTAATCTTGAGCCTGGGGCAGATCCTGAGGGGCTGTTTCATCTTCAACCAAGTTTGCCACAACCAAACCACTATTGTCATTTTCTGGTTCGATCGTAGGTGGTCGAAACCCTAACAAGTCGAGTGCCTCAGTGGCTGGTTCAATGTGTGTCTCTGCTGTTTCCAAATTCTCCTCTATTCCTTGAAAATCTCCTCCACCTGGGTAGGCTCCTGGTTGTACTTGGGCCCTGCTGTTGGCAGTACTCCGTCCCAATCGAGGCAAAGGCATAATTCCATGATTGTCATAATTTTGTATCGTATCGACCCAAGCTACATTGGTGTCGATGGGTCCAATTCTGTTGGACTCGTCAGTACCCAACATATGGCTCACTATTCTTTGTTCCTGGTGGTGCTGTTGCGGCTCAATGGTATCTACAGCTGATGGAGAAGCTGTGTGACCAAAAGTTGTGCTCATTTTGGGATACGTGATGTTTCTTTTTTCTGCTGTCAGAATGGTACTCGTACCTTGAGCGGCGGTATCTGCAACTTGTTCCTGTTGTCCCTCGTTGTGTTCCTGCTCTTGGTTGTGGTTAGAATCCAGGTTGCCCGGCTTCCCAGCCTCCTCTTCCTTCATGGTTTCTGACGGTTTGATCTAGAACTCAAAGATCGGGTTTACTATGGATTAGAGAGCTAAGATGAGGATGGGGACAAAGCTCGAGGGGAACTTGGTCGGAATATGTGATCAATCGAGTGATCATCTATCTGATCTGCTAGATCTACTATTATTCATCAAGCGTGGATTGCGGCATGCCGGTTAGGGCACTGTCTACCGAAGCTACTAAAGGCGCTCTTAAACCAAAAATCGTCGTTTAGTCGAAAGTTTAGTATTTTCGGCAGTGTCTACCCATGCTACTAAAGCTATTTTCGACTAAACTCGTTAGTCAAAGGTCGTCGTTTTTGACTAACGGGAGGCTCTTTAGTGAAAATTGCTCACAACACAAAAGGCTTGACTAACAGTCTTTTAAGCAGCAGGCAGCAGCAGCAGCAACAGCAGCAACAGTAGCAACAGCAACAAGCAGAACAAGCCAACCAACCAACAAACCAACTACTTGCCTCTTGTTATCTGTATCTCTACCGCTTATTATCCTCACTTTTACTATTCAGCACCTCTATGGATTCCTCTAGCAGCAGTTCGGAAGAGGATCAGGACGCATTCGACTTGATAGCCAATTTGTCAACGGTCCAGTCGGTCGTCATGGATGTCGTTGACAGCGATGGAGAGGACATTGATTCGATTGATCACCGTATATTTTCGAGGAATCAACGTCGTGTCTATGACCACGATCGGGCGTACCAGTGCATTATGGACGACTATTTGTCGCCACTACCGAGATTCAATGGCAGAGAATTCGAAACAATCTTCCGTATCAGTACTCAACGGTTTGAGCGAATACGCCAGGACTTTGGGAACAGTGGCCATTTCTTTTACAGTGGGGAAACTGATGCCTTTGACCGCAAGATTTCTTCCTTGGAAGCTCGATTGTTGCTCCCGTTGAAGTGTCTTGCCTACGGTGTTCCGGTAAATGCATTTCGGGATTATTTTCAAATGTCCCTAACTCATGCCAGAGATTGCCGCAAGTACTTTGACATCGTTATGCGGCAGTTGTATCAAGAAGAATACCTACGAATGCCCACTGCCACAGACTTGAAAGCAATTTCAGATTTACACCAGCAAGTCCACGGTGTTCCCGGGATGCTTGGATCCCTTGATTGCATGCACAATGCATGGAAGAATTGTCCAGTTGGTTGGCAAGGTGCCTACAAGGGCTCCAAGAAAATTCCCACGCTTGTCTTCGAAGGCTTGGGAGACCATAATCTATTTCTTTGGTGGGGTGCCTTTGGATATGCCGGTACACTCAATGACTTGTCAAGACTTTGTCCGATCCAATCCTTGATTGGGAGAAGCAGTTTTCTGCTTGGCAGGAAGCGGTACGGAAGGGTGCCGGCTGCGACATCGATATCAATCTCTGTCGGAATGGTTGATGATTCCTTGGCTGATTCCTTGGCTGCCATCTTGCGATCCTGCTCGTCACAAATCTCCTCGAATTTCTGCTGTTGAACTTTGGCTCTAGCAAGAAGATTGGCGGCTTCTGCGTTGTCCTGCATAGCAGCATAGATCTTAGCCATTTCGATGTTGGAGCGCATGTTTCCACGGTGATTCAAAGACTTGACCATGTTCCTCTGAGTCTCCACCAACTCGGCCAAATGCTTATTCTTGGAGTCCGACCCTGTGGACAATTTCTCCAGGGCATGCTTCAACTTGGCTTTCTTGGTTCCCATTGGACGAGCAGAGGAAGCTCCCATTGGGGCATTGGAATTGTTGGTAGCAGACTTGGTGACTGGATTATCCATTACAATTCTCTTTGAGTCCATTTCCTCAATTTTCTTCTGGGCGTCCTCCTCTGTAATAGAGAAGTCAAAGGCTGGATACTCTGAAGATGAGGAATGATGAGGGTAGGCACTCCATGTTTATTATAGTACTCAGTGACAGACCAATCAATGTAGTCCTGCTCAGTGGAAAAGCCGGTACGATCCTGGGAGTGGGAAGCTCGGTAGACAGCCATGAACTTGCGGGATCTCTCGGCAATCAACTTCCAACGACGCTTGAGCTGTTCATGATTTCGAAAGTCAAACACCTTGAGACCATCATCATCAGGCTCTGTCTCCTCCTCGGCCAGCTTATTGAAGCGTGCTTCCACACCTTTGTGCCAGAATTTCTTGTCCTTTTGGTTGGCTCCCAGTAGATTGTTTTTGGAACAAGTAATGAAGGAACGGGCAAGCCAAATATCTTCCTTCTTCGTGAAGTTGGAACCATGGTTGCGCTGCTGAGACTCCTCCTTCACAGCAGGCACCTTCTTCGACTTCTTCTTTGGCTTGCCAGGGGGTGGTTTCCCACCAGGAGCCTTTTTCTTGTTTCCCTTCTTGTTGGCCTTGGAACAGGAACCTGCGGCAGCACCTCTCCGGGTATTGACATGCCTGGCGCCCTTTGTATTAATCACAAGAGAGTCTTCTACATTCTGCTTGTGCTTGCACTGGCGATCAGGAGTGCTTCTTGTGGCAATGGCAACAGACTCTTTGACAGATTCAGCGAGCTTTTCTTTGAGATCTGCAGTATCAATAGATCCATCATCTTTCTTCTTCAAAGCCTTGGAATCGGCAGACTGACTTCCATCATCAGTAGTAGTAGTAGCAGCAGAGGCATCATCTCGAGAGGCCATGGTGCTGATCAATAGAGTCAAAAGCAACAACAAAGGGAGTGGAATGGAATAGAGCACAACAGGAATAATAATGACTGAATGAGAGAGGTTGCGATTTTCCTTCCAGCGAGCGAGTGGACGGATTTTAGTCGAACTGTTAGGCGTGTTTCGGTAGATACTGATCAGTCTAAAATTTTCGACAAAACTCACGACTAACCGTTAGTGTGCATGGTTAGTCGAAACACGGTAGACACTGACGATCTTAAAGCTTTTCGACTAAACACACGATTAAATACCAGTCTTAAACAATCTTTAAGCGCGCGTTTAGTCACCTCCGGTAGACAGTGCCCTTACCACGGAACACTTTGGGGGTGAGCGGTCGTGGAAATTTTGACATTTTTTCCGAGTCCCGCATTTATGGATTTATGGCTCCGAGTCACATGACCGTCACCGTAACCCTTTCGAGTCCATGGTAGAACCACCAGTTTTCCGAGGAAGCAGCATGTCTGATTTGACTTCCTATCCACGATCATGTGGTTCGTACGTACGCCGAGAAACACATTTATTTTCATTTATTAATCGCGTATGTGGCTTCATTCTTAACCAAACGGTTGGTTCGCGGATACGTCATTCGCGAATAAGCCTCATCATCAGGGTTAGGGTCATCGGGTGAGCATCCAGCAAGATTCTGCCAAAACGCAATCACGGTGCGTCAGGAAATCTCGTGATAATAGCACATGATTGTTCTTTGAAAGAATCTGTTGGATGCTAGCCCTACCAATAGCCTCGTGCACATGTGGATCCACAGGAGGCAAGCATGTGGATCCCTTTGTGGCTCCTCTATCTTCACAATTTCCCTTTTTTTGAGTTCTTCCTATCACCGTAATCGAATCGAATTGCATCGCACTCTCCACTCGTTGTCATGATGAGTGAAGATGGCAGCGATGGGTCCATTGATATAGGACGTCAACTACAGAAGTCTGACGAGCGGAACAAGAGGAAGAGAGACGAACAGGAAGCCGAGGAGTCTGAGTCGTCATCGAGGAGTAGCCGTTCCCCAGTCTTGGTCCCAGTTGCAGTCGCAGCCCCAGTCGCAGCCCCAGTCGCAGCCCCAGTCGCAGCTTCTCTCCCTCGTCCACGTCTAAGCTTGCAGGAAATACAACAGCGACACCAGATGCAGATACAGGAAATGCATCAACAGCGTGCTCTTGTGGTGCCGCCACGATCTCTGGAATACTACGACGACGAGTTTGGCCAAGACATGTACATGGGGCAACTCAAAGCCCAGGAGTTACGGGAACGACCACCACGTCATAGGACGACTCCTTCGCCTAAGGTACATGCACGGACTACCTCCGCCTCTCCCGTAGAGAGATCGGCCTCACCAACAACGAGGAAAGCTGCAAAGGAAGCTGCCAAACAGGTTCAAAAGAAGAAGAAACAAGACGAAAAGACTTCCAAGAAAGCGGAAGAGGTTAGGCTTGCAAAGCTTGTCTCTGCAATGATTGGCGGATACGACCACACCGCGCACAAGCACAAAATTGTGTGCGGGCAAGAGAAAAGTCCCAAGGATGGTGAGATATACAATGTGGCTATGACAATGACCCTTCATAAAGACCAACCCAAAGAAGAAGTCCTGGACTTGTCCAAATTTACTAGCAAGGACATCCGTGCTCTCGCTCTCAAGTGTGGAGTCAGGGGAGGAGGAAACATGACTATTTTCACTGCAAGGATGGAGATTGCACGCAGCATTCAGATGGGCATTATGTACACTGACCAGTCTATTGCGAACCCAGGTTCTGATGCCGCAGCCGTGAGGATCAACACTCTCATCAAACTGTTGAATATCTGCTTCCACACTGATAATTTCACTGCCTTTGTTGCTCTCAACGACAGTAAGGGACGAAAAGATTACGAAGAACAGCCGCTCTCAGAGCAGGGAGTTAGCGGAAATCCAGTGAAAGACTTTTGGATTCTTGTCTCAACAACAATGAATGAGACGGATGATGATTCGTTTGACGCCGTCTTAGGATTGCAAGAGGGGGAAAACGACAGGCTCAGTGCATGGAACCAAGAAAACGGTTTCAACCTGAAAGACATCAGCCGCGGCCATACTTTCAAGACGGTTAAGCAACATGTGTGTGATTTGATGAAGGCACGGGAGAGATGCCGCATGGAAATGAAGAAATCCGGTGAGCACAGCAACGACCTTTGGACATACTGTACAACGACAAAGTTTACCAAAGTGAGGAAATCTACGTCTGCTCTACCTGCCGTTACATTTTACTACTGTGACTATCTTTGTGGACAACAACCTGCCATTGATGGCAAGTTTGCGGCATTTATGGACGAAGATTTGAAGAGTGACTCTACGGTTGACTTTACTGGGAGTGCTGATTCGGTTGGTAGCAAAGCGGGAAAACTTGCTGTATCCGCCGTCGTGGAATCCCTTGCCACTGCAACCACCGATTTGAAGGAAGCAATGAGCCAAAGAAACAACGCGACGGAGGAAGTCTCTCAAACGAATAGCTGGAATGACTATTTCGATGTCTGCGATCGGTATTGTAAATTGAAGGAGGATATCCGCAACGGGGATTCGTCCAAAGCCCGTATGGTTGGAGCCATGGAAGTTCGTATCCGACAACTTGAAGCGCACTTGAAGATCGTGCCGGCCAAGTCAGTTATTGAAACAGAGGAAACTGGCGCAATAGCCGAATAAAAATACTAATATTTAAATGTGATTCGTGTATTACTCGTCTTCTCTGCTTTTACGCTTTCTGTTCTTCGCAGGCCGTTGCAGCTGTAGACGCCTAACTCTATTGGCCATGAATTCCCGTAGATGTGAATTTCCCTCAAAGCTACCTGTGAAAACACCGTCCAACCGCACAGGATCGCCATTGTCATCATGCGGTACACTGGGAATGTATCCCGTACCATTTGTACCAACGGTGCCACTGTCAATTGTTTCTGCAGTTCCGAGGCGTTCGTTGATACAAAAGTTGTGTAGGCGAGCTATGGCTTGCGCCAACCACAACATATTCTTCAAGGAGCAGCCAACCGGGCGCGCAAGTATTCCCCATTTCAGCTGCATCATTCCGAAGGCCATTTCGACACGTATGCGACACTGACTGGCGTAGAAGTTGAAGTTGTCGTAGAGTGGAACCAGCTTGTCAGAACCTTGGTAAACTGGAACCATACGCTCTGTGGGGATATACGCAGCATCGCCGATTACACAAATACCGGATGGTAGTGACTCCACCAAATTGTGCAAAGCACATTGCCGCATAGCATTACGGTCGTCAGAAACGCCTGGAGCGGCATAGGCAAAGAATATGAACCGTGAATGGTGATCCGCCACGGCTTGAATATTAACTCCGTAGCACTGATAGTGTCCAGAGAAGAAGCTACGAATGTTGCCTGTTTCCTTTTTTGCGGGAACCCTTATACGCATAAGATAGCCATCAACGACACCCACACAGTTGCTTATGGCGCCACCATCGGATATCCCAGCAAAGCCGTCTATTGCGTCTTTTATTTCCTTGTCGGTAGTTGGGAAGCGAATCTTCAGCTGCGGAGACTTACAGATTGCCGTTATAGTCTTCCATAGTACGCGGTAGAATGAGCTCTGTGATATTCCAGCGATGTCGGTAATATCTAGATATGAGCCGCCAGCCAAATATCGAAGCGTGCAATAGAGACAGAGTTCAGGAAGAATGGATCCTCCTCTCCGCAAAGCTTGTGTCTCGTTTACTAGCAAGTCGTCAACTACGAAAGAAAGCAGTTTGTCGAAGCTTTCTTTGCTCATTCGTAGTCGTCTCTTAAAGGTTGAACGCCTCTGGTGTTTTTCGCAGTAGCGCTGCCAAGCCAACCTTTGTTCGAAAAAGGAAGGGTTCCGAGGTTCGCCCGGTAGACACAGTAAAAGGCCCACCGTTAGAATAAAGAGCTGCAAAAGTAGTGCGGCATCTTGTTCGTATTCATGGTCGGTATCCATGACCACAATGACAACAGCGTGGCTGATGAGTGGCTACAGTGACTACAACAACAACGGCTACTAGTACAGTAGTAGTCTTCTTCTCACTTTTCAATGATTCGAGATTCGAGGATGTGCTCGAGATCTCGAGATCTCACTTTTCGATTTTCGAAACTCGCTAGAGTTGGGGATTTGTGACCTTTTCGAAACTCGCTAGAGTTGGGGATTTGTGACCTTCGAGCGAGCGTTTTGATTGGTCCTACGCGAATTCCAAATCCATCCATCCTGCGAACCGCAGCTCCACTTTTTTACTATAAACATTTTCTGCGGTTCGCCGTATGTGTGGATTTGGAGGTCACCTTTCCGAATTCGGCAGTTATTTCGATTTCGCGTACGTACGTCAAAATCGGTGGTTAAGAACACCCAAGAATGATTGAGCCGAAGATGTGTTTGAGAGGCTGCCAGCTCTCAAGGCTTCCAAGCTTTGGCTAGTCTTCTTACTCCTCTCGAGTCAGGAGGCCAGTGAGCAGACTTGACTGTGGGAAACACCCGGGCCTCGGCTCGTGGGTAGTCCTCAAGCACATCTTGTCTGAATCGGTTAATACATGTAGATGTTCAGTTTTTTTCTATGGCTAGTCTTACTCCTGTGCTCCTGCCTGCCCCCTTACCTTGCATCCCCTCCTTCTTTGGTTTTGATCCTGGTCTGCTCACTTGATCGATTGTTCGGCTCGCGTTCGTGCATCCTGCCCTCCTCCTCTACCACCCATCCTCGCCATAGTCCCCTCTAACCCATAGTAACGACCTTGTTTTAGATTGACGAAGAAGATTGAGAATAAGAAGTAAGGTTGACCATGGCACCGGTGTTGGCCTCTTGATCACAAGAAGTCGGTCTATTTGATGGAGAAATCTAACTGAATTAGTTTTATCCATTGCTATCAACTAATAAAGTACAGCCCTATAGCAAGATTTGCCCATCCCCAGCGGAAAATCACGCTTACGAGTACACCCTCACTTGGAGCGATCTGGCTATTTGCTTGTTGTAATGGAGAAGTAGAAAAAGGAATTTGTCAACAAGATTTCTTTCTACCTACTTGGTGGATGTTTGCAAAATTCTGTGTCCTTGTGACACATAGCCTTATTAGCCAGCCTTTGGTTTGCGGCATGTCCAACAAGCACACACACAGGCACTTGGGGGAAATGAACTTAAGCGTGGAAAATGGAAAGAGAAAACCGTGGAAATATCGTGGAAATTGGGACATTTTAGGCCGAGGCGCACGCTTTTTCCAATTATCCGAGAAAAATGAGGCACGGGCGGATTACAGCTCTGAGTGACGACTCGAGTGACCAGCATGCAAAGCAAGAACATTTCGTGATGGACTCGACTCGGAGCGTGCAGGCAATGGCAACTCATCGATCTATCGTGCTTGAAACAGCAGGATACCGGTAGGGTACCGTAGGAATAAAGAAGACGATAGTCTAGCTAGTCAGTGGATCTAGTATACAGCTACCGGTGGCAGCAGAATGGGCATTCTGGACAGTGACAGCGATGAGGAAACTTCGGTGGAATCCGACACCAGCCACAAGAAGAATTCCACCACTACTAGTACTGCTATTGATAGCAAGAAGAAGAGCTCTTTTCTAGACTCAGACTCGGATGCGGACGACGATGATTCAGACGATGATGAATCTGCTATTCCACCGCCAAAGTCCTCCAAGTCCCAGGCAGCCAAAGTGAAGAAATCCTTTCTAGACTCGGACGATGACGAGGACGATTCCGATTCCGATGGATCAGATGATGAGGCCGTCAAAGCTCCATCCAAACCAGCTGCAGTCAATCCAAGCAAACAACAAAAGAAAAAGTCTGCCGTAGACTCTTCGTCTGACGATGAGGATTCGGATGAGTTCGAGGACGATTCAGAGGAATATGATATCGACGACCCAGAACAGCCATCAGAGGACGTGGAAACACCAAGCCCTTCTGTCGAGAAGGACTCCACAATAATGGACTCCGATTCCGACGAGTTTATTTCGGACAGCGACGACGAATCTCCACCTCCCTCCAAAAAGCCAGACGAAGACAGCAAGCCAACTTTGCTAGACATGGACTCTGACAATGATTCTGGAGTAGAAGATTCTGATAGTGAACAAACATCTCCAAATCTGCCCGTTCAGCCAGAACCTGCAACAAAGGCGACACCAAAATCATCCTTTCTAGACTCCTCGGATGATGAAATTGATGACGATTGGGAGGAGGATTCAGATGATGCCAGCGACCGCAAACAAACAACAATACCGTCACAGCCAAAAGCAGCACCTGCGGATACAAAGAGCAACTCCATTCTTGACACCGACTCGGAGGATTCTGCAGGTATAGAATCTGACACTACTGAGCCCAAACAACCACAAGATGAACCTGCCAAAACAGCACCCAAATCATCCTTTGCAGACTCATCGTCGTCCGACGAGGAGGAGAGTGATGATGACGCTGAACCAACAACACCAAAACCATCCTTTCTTGACTCCTCGGATGACGACGACGATGACATTGATTGGGAGGATTCAGAAGATGACAATAATGCACCAAAGTCATCAGCACCTGATCCAATAGCTTTGTCGCCACCAAAAGAAGAACCAGTTGATGCAACCACGGACAATCCAAAGAAGAAATCAGCACTTGACACGGACTCTGACGATGATTCTGGAATTGACGATTCGGACAGTGAACAAGCCGCTCCAAATCTGCCCGCTGAGCCAGAACCTGCAACAAAAGCAACACCTAAATCATCCGTTCTGGACTCCTCAGATGATGATAGCAACGACAACATTGATTGGGAAGACGAGGAGTCGGATGACAATGACCAACCAAAGTCGTCAGCACCTGATCCAATACCTTTGCCCGTCAATGCAACCGCGGATTCAAAGAAGAAAAGCTCGGTGCTCAACACAGACTCTGATGAGGATTCTTGCATTGACGATTCTGACAGTGAACTAGCCGCTTCAAGTCTGCCCGCAGAGCCAGAACCTGCAAAGGAAGCACCCAAACCATCCTTCTTAGAGTCTTCGGATGATGAAAGCAACGACGGCATTGATTGGGAGGATTCAGCAGATGACAACGACCAACCAAAGTCAGCACGACCTGATCCAATACCTT